>PVKN010000115.1:13595-71275 GCA_004027915.1 Capromys pilorides | reverse complement strand
TCAGTCAGTCGGAAGAACTACACACCTAGAAAATGCCTCCGTATTAGTTACCATGGTGATGCTCATTCAACCACTTAGCATCTGAGCAAAAACTTCGGGCAAAACAGTATAAAGAAATACGAAGAAACAGTTAACATAACTTTTTTGTAGTTATCGTCGTGGTTGCTGTCATAAAGTACACTTAATGTTGGCTTTAGCCAAAGATGGTAATTTGAAGCGAGAAGTTGAAAACAATCAAGGTTGACCTATCCACGTTGAGAAATCGCCCCCTGTTTCCTGCTCGGGAGTGCAACAAATTACCTTCCCCTGAGCGAGCTTGGGGCATTTGGGTCTTCCTGCCTCTATATATTTACTGGTAAGAGGTAAGTGATTCACAGAGAAAGCCACAGACCATATCAACCCGAAAGGAAAAAGTCATCCTTTGGGCCTTAAAAGTCCGGGACTTAGCCAAAGTAACAAACCAAAATCGAACGTAGGAAGCTGAAAGGAGGCAAAATGAACTCATGTGCCCAGGATGCGCTGGGAGGGCGCTATGCCCCCAAGATAGGACGGGAGAGGCGTTTACAATTCTAGGCAGCCGCTCAGACTTTAAATGCCGCTGAAAGGCCCGACTGAGAAGCAGGAAGGAGGCCGATACTCGGGGAGCTAGGCTGCGAAGAACCCTTCCTCGCCCCCTCCGCTTCCTCGCCAGGATCAGAAAGTCAAAGAAGGTGAAGAGGCTAACGATGCAGATTTACAAAGACAGCGACAGCGAAGAGGAACTAAGTCTCGCAGGGCCGAATCTGCACGTCTGAGCCAGGGCGACTGGACCCAGACAGGCACCTCAGGAAATTAGTAGATGAAAAAGAGAGGTCGCATGATTATTTAGCCCTCGAACCAGGCGGCCTAGGCCGGGGGAGGGGCGGCAGAGCGACCAGAAAATCTCAGAAAAGGAATTTTGACAACAAGAACGCTGGTTGAGATACAGCTCTGCAGGCCTCCTGATGTCCCTTAATGTCAATAAAGGCCGGGAGGATTATGCAGTAGCAGGCCCCGTGTATTCCGAAACATTAATAAAGTCTGGCCGTGGGGCCTGGAGGATTTCCTCCCCCCAGGTCACGTCCAGGCGACTTGGGTCAGCGTGGTTGTTGCTCCCTGGCGAGGAGCTCAGTGCACCGGGTCTGAGAGTAGCCGCTAGTTTATATTTTTAAAGTTAGGAACATTTGAGCTGCGGTAATGGGGACAGATCAGGGGCTCTCTGGAAGGCCAGGAATGTGGGGGCGGCCTCCGGAGCGGCCCGGCAGCGCAGCGGGCGTGCGAGGGTGGGGTTCGGGCCGGAGGCGGGGCCGAGGGCGGGAAGGGGCCGGGCCTCGGGGGGCGGGGGCAGCGGCGGGGGCGGGGCGGCTGGGCCCGGGACACCCCCTCCCGCTCCCCTGGCTCCGCGGCTTCGGCTTTGGCCGCACTGGAGGCGGCGGCAGCCGGAGGGCTACTTGCGGGACGCCTGGCCCTGGGCACCCTCCGCGGACTCCCCGGCTGCGCTCCCTCGAGCAGCCCGGGACCCCGGCCGGCACCATGCGGCGGCCGTGGGGCGCGCTGCTGCTCGGCTCCCTGCTCTGCGCTCATGGTAAGCAGCGCCGCCCGCCCGCCCGCCCGTCCCACCGGGAAAGTTTGCCCCAGGTCTTCCACTCTTCGCCCCGAAGTGGGACAGCGCGAGCTGGGGCCTGAGACTCTCGCTGGTGTGCTCAGCGGGAGCCCCGGGATTGCGCCGGGGAGGGGACCCGGACGAGTTTCCCTAGCGCCCCCAGGGCGAGAGGGGATCGGGGTGGAGGCGCAGCCCTGGACTCCAGTGCAGACTCAGATCCGAGGCGCTTGCTGCTCTTTAACGAGCTGCAGGCTTCTTCTTTCCGGCTGAAGCCTGGGTCTCTGTGTCCTTGGGGCAGTGCAAGTGTGCAAAGAAAGGGCGGCGGGAGAGTGGTCGCCAAGCCCGTGCACTGTAAGCGACCCTCCTTTCCGGAGCATGGGTCTCGCGTGGATTGCAGCGAGGGCCCCCGTGGAGTCCGAGTGCCGGTGATGCCTCTGCGCGGGGTTCACAGGGATCACAGCCTTCGTTCCAGCCCAGCCTCTCGCCGGGGGGGCTCCAGGCTCCGCTCGCTCGCAGCATCTCCCCTTAGCGGTGTTTTGGGTTCCCTCTCCTGTCCGCAGCCAATCAGCTTTCTGCCTCGGATCCTCCCCAGGGGAGGGGTGGGGGACCCGGCTGGAGAAGGGGCTGGGGAGGAAGCTTGGGAAGAAACTGCTGGAGGGTGCCCTCGAACCGGTGCTGGCCGGGGAAAGGGGCTGGGCGCCGGGCGCAGATATCGCTGGACTCCCCAGGAAGCCTCCCTGCCTCGGCCTCGGGGTCTCTGGGCGCATGGCAGCCGGACTCGCGGTTTCATCTGCTGCTTATTAACGTGTTCGGTGCCCGCGCGCCAGGGCTGTATGTGATCAGGGTTCCGGCGGAATCCGTTTCTCTGCTTAGGACCGTAGGTGCACCCCGTGATGGAGCAGCTGCCTCTTATAAGTTTGTGCCCAAAGATCAAAGAACTTTGATCTTTGAACCCCAACTGTATTCAACCAGCGCTATTCAACCCGGGGCCGGGGGCCGGGGTGTGTGTGTGCGCGCGCGCGTGAGTGTGTGTGTGTGTGTGTGTGTGTGTGTGTGTGTGTGTTGGGGGTTGTCCTAAATCCTGAGTCCTCTCTCACAGCCTGGATGAAGGATAGACTTCCAAAGTAGAGGAGTCTGCAGACCCTGTCTTCATACCGGTTCTTTCTTTAACCAAGAGCAGCTCGTGTGCAAACTCTGCCGATTTCCGAGCTTGCCTGGCAGGGCGTGGAGAGGTCTGGGCACTTGTTGTAAAAATTGTTTTACCTCCCGAATCCAAAACAGAGTGCTCGTGTCTGTTATTTCAACTATGTGTGGGTCTTCGGTGGCTTTTTCCGAGCTCCCCCTCCTCAGCTCTTCTTCCCCGGGCAGGGTCCCCCGGCGACCCGCGTCCCTCCCTGCGCGCGGGCGCGCTCCGGGAAGGTTATTTGCAGCCTCAGCGGCGTGTTGGGACAGCGGCCCTACCGGGGTAGGAATGTAGCTGTTCTTCCCACCACATGGGCCCCTTAAAGGGACAGCTTTGCTTTTGGGGGGGTTTCCCCCATCGGGCTACAAGGGAAAAGGATGGAACTTTCCTCTCGGCCCCCTGGAGGAAGTTTTGAAAAAGATCAAGGGAAATGGCAAGGCTTTGGGAAGGAAGGGGGGTGGGAATAAAACGGATACCAACAAAGCCAGGGAGGAGGTTGTCGCCTTCTGCCCAGGGGAAGGGGAGCTGCAAGGTTCTAAGCAGAGACCGGCCAAGACGATTTACGTGCTCCAGAGCTGTCAAAACTGCATACATTACCCCGGACTGGGCCCGTGGCAAAGAGTGGGTAGAGAATTGTGTGTTTAATGCTTCCCAGTAAAAGGATGAGAGCGTTCTTGGCTACTCAAATTGAATAAAAACTTCTAGCCTGCCGACTTCCTGTGCACATAGGGCAGGCAGAGGCAGGGAGACTTACAAACTTTGCTTGGCTGGCTACTGAGCCATCCTTGGAGGTGTGGAGGGGCAGAGTCACAGTGAGACCCAGCAGTGTGGAACCAATGTAGCCAGAAATACCTCTGCGAAGATCCCAGAGGCTACATTCCAGGGGCCCAGGGAGGCTGCAGTTGCGAAGTCCAGTAGTGAATCAGGCAGGCCTGGCTTCAGCTAGGCGAACTCAGTGCACTACGGTGAAAAGTGCTTATTTGAGTTCTGCTAGTCCTCAGAACTTTTCCTAGAGCTTCTAGACTAGGGTTCAGCCTACCTAACACTCCACCCTTAAAGATTTGTGAAGGAAACTTGATGGCTGGGAATAACCATGCCTGTTTTCATCCTGAGAGTTAGGAATTTTATGTGTGGAAACTGTCCTGGAAATCTCTTAAGTAAGAGAAAATTCTGGCCTGAAGCACTTAGGTAGATAAGGTTTTGTGTTTTGGCTAGCCTCGAACTCTAGAGCTCCAGGTGATCCTGCAGTCTCAGCCTCCTGACTGCTGGCATTACAAGTGCACACCACCACACCTGGTGCTAAAAGGTGGTTTCTGAGGATGAAAACAAGTGCAAAAGAGTTGAGCTGAGACTGGTCTTCTTCCCGTCTGGCTGTTGTTCTGATCTCCTGATCAGAGTCATCACAGTGCTCAAGTGACCTTGTCACTGATCTCTTGGATTCGTGAAAGATGCTTGGCTTGTCACTGATTTTGGATTTCCTCTTCTATCCCCAGTTGAATATCAGATAACATCTTTGGCTGTGGCACATGGTATTCAGAGTGACAGGTGCAAGGGAGCCAAGTCTGGCCATGACTGATACCGAACACACTGGGCACGTTCACCTTCCGGGCCAGCACAGGCCACAGAAGGTCACAGAGGACAGGGTGTTTTATGGCTCTTGGCCTGCTCTGGGGCTCTCTAATCAGTAGTCCCCTACTTGCTACAGATGAACTGCTAGCTTTGATCCCTAAGAAGAAGCAGAAATGGAGGGATTGGTTATGTTGCTGTTCCTTAAAGAGAATAAGCCCTAGGGAGTTTTTGAATGGGAATAGAATAATTTCCAAGACCACTTTGAGAAGTAGTCTTTCTTATGGCTGAGTGTGTCTCATAACGACAGGACACTTCTGTGCCCTTGGCCTATTCTAGCCAAAGTCTCTGTATTCCTTGAGGCAGCCTGGCCACTACTTAGTCACAGTTGCCTGTATACAGAGCATCTGAGTCCCCTACTGTGACTGTGTTGGCTTACTGTCTTGTCCTCAGCAGCAGAAGTGTTGCTGCCCTTCTCGGCCTGGTGGGATTCAGGGTCCCTGGGAGAACTCGGTGCTGGCAGGTTGGTGGGCAGAGCCTGCCTCTGGCCCTATAAATAGCTCTGCTGACCGCCTGTGCTGCCTCTGGCCTTGCAGCTTGGAGCTGCTAGGCCTGGCTCTCTCCTGGTGTACTCAGAAGCATCCCCCAAACTCAGCTCTGCACCCATTCATTTGTTCGTTCATCCAGCAACGCCAATATATGCAGCTCAGTTATTGAGAAACACAGGCAGACCTGGCACTTCCTCAGGATCCAGTGTGAAGCCTCAAATCTCCCCAAATTTCAGGGTTCTTATCTGCAAATAAGGGCAAAGGTAGTCAATTTGCACCTAAGAATGCTGTAGAAATTGAGCGTGTTCAAACTATTCTGCACAGAGCCTGACGACCCCTGTGTTACTACAGGGCTGGTTGAATGTCACCTGTTTGTAGCAAGGTTGCATACGCAGATCAGAGATGGTGCTTGCTTTTGCTATACGGGAGCCAGGTAAATAATTACACCATGCTTAAACAGAGGCCTGGTCCTTCATTGATTTCAGCTGGCTTTTTGTCTTTCTCTGGGAAGATCTTACGGCTCCTTCCTCCCCCTCCAAAGCCTCATGAAACTCAAGCGTGGTTCCCGCCTGGCCGCACTGCCTGGCCGCACTTCCGGAAAAGAAATCTATTAAGCGTGCACGTGAGTAGGGCAGGCTGTTCTACTTTAGAGGGTCTGGGAGTTAGAGCTTCCTTGAACATGCACGGTGCAACCACAGCTTCTCGCCCTTAGGTTGCCGTGACCCCAAGGTGAGAGGTGCTGGCTGAGGTCTCCTGTAGCTGGAACAGTTTAGAATTCCAAGCTCTCCCTCCCTTGGGCCTGGGGACAGAGATGGGCCTCAGAGCTCATAAGGTAGCAATTGCCTCAATTTGGGGGCTGGGCAGCTAGAGCCTCCTTCCTTCATGAATCCTGTCACAGGGATAAATGATGCAGGTCTCCAGCCCCAGACTCACCCCAGCCCCTAGTGCCTCCACCCCAAAGTTTGACCCCTGTTGTCTCTTTGTTTCTTCCTTTTAATTTGGTGCCAGTGATGTGATGTTTCTGGAAGCTGCAGAAAGTTGACCGTAACCCAGAGCAGCCGTTTTTCAAAGAACTGATTCTCTCTGGCTTCCCAGCGGTCCTTTGAGTCTATTTTCTATTCTGCATTTTTTATTTAGCAAGAAGCAAACATCCTAGGTGCCCTTGGGCACCTTTTATGCCCATCCAAGCAGTCTCCGTTCTTCCTTCTTTCAGTGCACGGCAGTGTTCCCATCTGTGCTCACAGATGAGTGGAGGCTCCATGCACTGGCCCTGCTCCCCTGCCCCATGCTCGCCCCACTGCTTTTAGGGGCATGAAGCCCCCTGGTCACTCAGGTGAGAGTGAGGAGGGGAGGAGCACTGCCTGGGACTTGCTGCAAGCCCTGACTTGGCTCTGGGTAGCTCCTGCTCACCTCTGTGCAGAGCTGATCAGAGCTTCCAGCAAACCGGAAACAAAAGCCTGGGAGCGAACCTCCCATCTGGCTGAGAGGCAGCAACACAAAGGTGCTGCTGCATAATTTATCACCAGAAGTTTTCTGGAACCAGGAAGTTCCTGGCTGCAGGCAGTGCCTGTTTGGGGGAAGAGGAGCCCTCCCCGTGGCTGGGTGCAGGGCCAAGCAGGGAGGGAGTATAGGGCACCGGGAGAGACACCTGATTAGCGCGAAGAATAAAGATGCAAGTGGAGATCTCTCCAAACTCAGCAGCTCCACTTCCTGTCAGGCCTGTGGTGGTGCGAGGCGAGGGCAAGTGAGCCACGTCTTCCCTTCCTGTGGCTGCAGCCTGAGACCTCACCTGCCAGCACTTTTCAGGCATGGAGTGAGACAAGAGGCAGTTCTGCTGGGTTCACATCACCTTCTAGAAACCAAATGGAGGTACCAGGCTGACCAAGTAAGAAAGGAGTGCTCTCTCCTTTTCCTGCCCTCCCCACCCCAGGCAGTTTGAGAACAAAGTTTTCAACTGCCTCAGAGAGGCAGTAGAGGTGAACAGCTCTAAAACGTGTTTCATCCACGGGAACATGTCTGCTGTCCTGGGAATGATCTTTGCTGGTGATCATTTTTGCATTGTAAACTGTGGCTTGAAAAATACAAATGTACTTGGGATGGTTAATATTTTGGAGAACTCTGCTGTATCCCAGCTGATGAGCAGACAGCATGTATTATCACAAGTATTCTTATGTGGTAGGCGTTGTTCTTTCCTATCTTATGCAGGTGGGAAACTGAGGCTCAGAGCTCTTGGGTATTACATGGCCATAGAGTACCTGTGAGGATTTGAACCCAGACCCTAAGCTGGGAACTCCTCACCCACACAGACCCTCTGAACAGAATACTTTTAGCTCTTGTGGTGCTGCACACCTGTAATCCCAGGAATTGAGAGGCTGAGGCAGGAAGATCACCAAGAGTTTGAGGCCAGTCTGAGCTTCATTGTGAATGTAATGAAAAAATGACAGTGGCTCCGTGTGGGCTCCTCACTCCAGGTGTCTTTTAGGCGAGGGTGGGTCAGTTCTAGCGTGGGTTCTTGCTTTCTGTCCTATCGTTTTTGTCAGTTTGCCCCTTTCAGTGAGCAATGAAAAAAAGCCTCTAGAAGAATATATTATTCATTCATTCATTCATTCATTCATTTGCATAATAAACATCATGGAATGCTTACTAGACATGGGACTGTGTGCTGTGAATATAGACACAAAGTGGTCTGTCACACAATTCCAACTGCCAGCAGGGCTCAGTCTAGAAAGTGAACAATGCAAGCATCCTATGAGGCACAGACCCGGGACCTCCGCTCAGCCTGGGCAGTGGCAGGAAAGGATCTCACTGCCTGGCATCTGCTGCCAGCTGCTTACCACCTACCCTCCCTTGGAATTGGTTCTGATGCTTGCTAGGCAGCCCCGCCCTCTCAGATGGTGGCTCCCTGTGGACCCCTCAGTCCAGGTGTCTTAGGAGAGGGTGGGTTAGTTCCCACGAGGGTTCTTGCTATCCATCCTACTGTTTTGTCAGTTTGCCCCTTCCAGTAAGAGTTGTTACTGAGTAGGCTGCCGAAATTATCCCTGATGTAGTTGAGAAAAATGTAACATAATGGATCCTCATTAAATAAAGCTTTAGTTTTCATCATTGCCAATGGATGGGGGGAGAAAGGAAAGCCTTCGAATGTTAGGAGAAAAATATCCAGAGCCAGGCATAGTGGTGCACATCTGTAATCCCAGCTTCTTGGTAGGCTGAGGCAGGATTCCAAATTTTGAGGGGAGCCTGCGCAATTCAGGGAGACTTGGTCTGAAAACAAAAAGGGCTAGCTACATAGCCTTGTCTAATATGTGAGAGACCCCAGATGCAGTCTTCAGCACCGTGCACACAAGGAAATTAGAGAAATGTCCTTCACTTAGGGGTGCTGATTCCGTCTTTCACAGTCCACATAACCCTGATCCCTCCCACTCAGGAATGGCCAGCATACTCTGGAACACTAACCCCACACCCCTTAAATCTCCTCACCCTGGTTCAACCTGAAAGAGCTGCTCTGTAGCTGTGTGTAGTCACTGTCTGCTTGTGAGCCTTCTTGGGACAGGTGTGACCCACATCTGGCTGAGTGTTCCTTGGGACACAGACTATGGGGACTTGTGTGTGTATCTGTGTCACTTGAAAAACTGACAGTGCATGGAAGGCCTGGATTCTGAGATTTTCTGGCAGAAGAACACGAGTCTAAGGGTTCCAATGGGTCTGCAGTCCTCGCTATAACTTACTTCCTGACCGGCCTTGGCCCCTGCAGGCGAGCTTACCTGTTAAATGGGTTCCCCAGCAACTGCTCAGAGTTATGAGCCTGCTGGTAGCTTGCTAACTGGAAAGAGAAACTGCCAAGGAGAATTATTCGTTGCCAGAAGCCCTCTTCCTTCCTGGGCCAGCATTATAGAGGCACTGGCTCAAAAGGGCCACGACTCCAGCCCTCTCCTCCCTGCTTTACTGCTTTACCTTAGGCAAAGGAAATTGCTCTTTACCCTAGCAGTAACCAGAAGGAAAGGTCACTGTCTAAGACTCATAAACTCCCTGCAGATCTGCTGGGGAAGAATGGATGCATCCGGGAGAGGGGCCCTGAAGTTGTAATTTGGCTTTTTGACCTTGAGGCTTTGGAGGTTTTCACCATGGCAGAACCATTTGCTGGGAGGCCTCATCAGGGCAAGTGCTGAGGGTGAGGGCTGGCCCTACCCCTAGTATCAGTGTGACCTACCTGTGGACAGCCTTCTGGTACCTCTTAGTCTCACATTAGAAAGTGATAGTAACAACAACATTTAGCTGGGTGGGGTGGTGCACACCTGTAATCCTAGCATTTGGGAGGAGGCTGGAGCAGCAGGATCACTGCAATTTGGAAGTCAGCCTGACTTATGTAGTGAGTTCAAGGCTAGCCTGAACTACCTGGCAAGACCCTGACTCAAAAAAGAAAAGAAAAACATTAGCAGTGGCATTCATTTATTGTGGAGAGCATTCCATGATGTACCAACGTAAATCACTTAGGGAGCTCCTTGGTGGGCAGTCCTGAGTGATGCTTGTATCATTATGAAGCTTGTGCTGTGTGCCAGCCCGGGTTGAGCAGTCAGGACTATTTTAACTCCCCCAATCCTCTGAGGTAGAATTATTCTTATTCCCATTGTATGGATAAGCAAAGTGAGGCATGGAGCTATTACACAGCTTGCTTACAGTGGCAGCATTGGTGCTAGAACCAAGACTTTCGCCTTAGTCTCCTGAGTCCAGAATCGGTGTGTTTGTGCAAGGCCCAATGCCCTAGGGGCCAAGGGAGTTTGTGGCTAGCAAGGCGGAAACACAGCTGAGGATTCTGATTTAGTGCTTCTTCAAGTACCGGCTCTGCCTCTGGCCACCCACAGTTCCTTGCTGTCTTTCTTCTCTCATCATTCTTTCTCCTAAAAGGGTTAAAAGCTGCCCTTTCTGATCACAGCCCGGGCTTGAGTAAAAAAGGCAGAATTCCGGCTCCGGGAACCCCAGAGAGGCAGCAGTTGTTCAGAAACACTGGCCTTTGGGAAGATAATGTGACTGCTTCCTGTGTGAATGCCCGGGACAAGGGCTTCCCTGCCTGCTGGCTTCCCAGCGTGCCCCATGGCACTGGCTTCACAAGTGGCTCTGACAAGTTGGAAGTTGTGACTCCAGCCACTTGCAGCTCGCTCAGTGCCCACCCTGTGGAATGTGTGGTTCCCCAAGCAGGCACCCGGAAATCAGGCCTTCTGTTATCACTCAGCCCAGGTGGGGGTGGGGCTGTCTACCTGTTGTACTCCACTCGCACAGCCCATGGCACTGTATATTGTCGATCTTGTTGTCCCTATCCTGCTGTTTGGGTTCTTAAAAAGTCAAGGGTTTTCAGGGAAACCTAGCCCCTGCATCCCTATATCCTCTAACTCTACGTATCAGCACCTGCAGGGTGCCATGCCAAAGGTGCATTTCTTTCACCCTTGTTTTCCTGTGTAATCCCTGTGGCTTTTCTTTCTTTTCCCAGAAGGAGGACTCTAGGCTTAGGGAGCTGTGACCTACACAGAGTGTATGGAGCCAGGCCTGCATGCACCAGCTTCTGTGTCTTTCCTCTGCCTGCTACTTTTCCTGTCCTTGTCACCTTCTACTTTGAACCCCATTCTGGGGCACCGTCACTCCCAGCCCTTCTCAACCTGTTGACGTTGCAGCCATGTCTTGGAGTGGGGGAGTTATGCAGCTCCCTGGCTTCTCTCTATGCATGCTGGCCAAGTGTTCCTAGATGTTGTCCAATGTCCCATGAGGGACAAAACACCTCTAGTCAGGAGCCACTGCCTCAGCCTTCCCTTTTCACCCGGCCTTGCAGCAAAGGGGACCTGTGTATCACATCCTTGCATGGAGTACTTTTTGCTGTTTAACCCAGCCAGAGTTGCCTGGAAGGGTGCAGGGACATGCAGTTGTTCCTCAGGCGCAGGCTCTGGGCCCAGGGCCTTCCTAGAAGCCCTCCACTCTTCTCAGTTTCCTTACAACAGGCGGAAAGCATGGGTTGGGGGCTGGGCTGCTGGGTTATTGGTCCCTCTGCAGGGAAGACTCTGCCTGTGCATTTGCAGAAAGGAGCTCTGGCCTTGCAGCAGGGCCTTCCCGTAAAGTCTGGAGGATGCCGAGCCTCCCAGGCGGATTCCCTCACCTTCACAGGAAATCCTGCACCTTCTCTAAAGCAGGAGGTTCCTTTTGTGTTCTTACTCTGTCATGTGAATGTATGTGCAGGGCCAGATCTCCGCTGGGAGTCTGGTTGGAGTCTGTGAATCTCTCACTCCAGAAATATGCACTTTACCTGTAACTTCGGGGGATCACAGATCCCAAAGGCCGGCCATGCATGCATCCGTCCATCCATCCATCCATTAATTCATCCATCTGTCCATCTGTCTGTCCATGCATGCATCCATGCATCTGTCCATCTGTCTCATCCATTCATGCATCCATGCATCCATCCCTCCGTCCATCTATGTATCTATTCATCCCATTCATCTGTACGTCTGTCCATCCATCCCTTCCATCCATACATACATCCATGCATCTATCCATCGTTAGTAAGCTCTGCCTTGTGTTCACATTTCCCTTAGGATTGAAGCTGTGGGGAGGGGCAGGCCTAAGGCTCTCTGACCTACCTTTCTTCTTTCTTTCTTTCTTTCTTTCTTTCTTTCTTTCTTTCTTTCTTTCTTCCTGGTACTGGAAATCAAACTCAGGATCTCGGCTTGCAGGCAGGTGCCATGCCTCTGAGCTGTACCTCAGGCCCTATTTTTGTTATTTTGAATCAGAGTCTCACTTTGTAGCTCAGGCTGGCCTCCATCTCACAGTGATCCTCCTGCCTCAGCCTTCTGTGTGCTACATTACATGCGCCACTCTGCTTGCTTTTGAGGGACATAGCAGTACCCCATTTCATTCCAGATCTTGAGTGCTGGGCCTGTAATTGTCACAAGAAGTGAGGCTGTATATTGAGAGAGACAGGTTGGGCCGGGTCCATACTAAAGGAAGAGGGTGGAAGTTTAGAAACTACTCTCTCCTGCTCCAGGCCAGCCTGAGGGGAGAAGAGCAGAAGCGAGCAAGGGAGTGATGAGCAGCTAGCCTGCCCCCCTTCCCCAGCTGCGAGCAGCCTAGTGGTCCAGTCGGATGAATGCAGGGAGGGGGAGAGTGACCCTGGCAGAAGCCTTTGTTCTGGCTGAGGCTAGAGCGGGGGCACTGAGCCATTCACACGCCATCACAGGGCATCCTGCTGGGCATGCTGGGCAGGGAGCACAGCAGCCGGTCACGGGACTTGGCCAGGCAGATAGCTGCATGCTCAGTGGGGAAGCCCAGCTGCGTGGCATAGGCTAGGAGGGCTGGGTCTTCCTCTGGGCTGCAGCCTGTCCCTGGAGAGGAAGGCCTGGGGAGGCTGGTGCGGTCCTCTCCACCTCCAACCCCACTCCTCCTGTTCATCTTCCTCCCAGGAAGGTCTGCCTGCATCCTGCAAAGGTTCCATTGTATTTCGGGCCCTTTGGGACCAACCTGCCAGGACTGAGTCCAGGATGCAACAGAAGCATCCATTTCCCAGCCTTGTTGGGGACACTTCTCCATACCATCCCTCTGTCTCATACTTTCTTGCTCCTTGAGACTTAGCCCCCCAGGGGCTAAGGTGGTATGGAGAGGAGGCATAGAAGAAGCCCTGGCAGGGACAGTGTCCCCAGGCCGTCTGTGAGCCACAAGCCAGAGGAAGGCTTAATGACATTGCAGCATCACTGTGGAGATACTTTCCTAAGGACAGTGCCCTGGCCTAGGCCCCACTCCCTGACCCACAGATGGGCCATGGTTGAGAAGGGGCTGAGCCCACCCTGGTCCCTTCCCCTGCCCAGGCCTTGCCAGCAGCCAGGAGTGTGCGTGCGGCCGGAGCCACTTCACCTGTGCAGTGAGCGCGCTTGGCGAGTGCACCTGCATCCCTGCCCAGTGGCAGTGCGACGGAGACAACGACTGTGGGGACCACAGTGACGAGGATGGGTGTAGTGAGTACTGCCCCAGGGAGGGGTGGGGGAGAGCCTAGAGGGAGCCAGGGACAGGCTCTGGGGCCTCCTGTCCTGCCTCTAAGCTGGGCTCACAGTGTTGAGCTCTGCTTCTTTGCTTTCTTTGTTTCTTGAGACAAGATCTTGCTATGGAGTTCAGGCGGGCCTTGAACTCACTATGTAGTCCAGGCTGGCCTCAAACTCCGTGATCCTCCTTCCTCGGCTCCCTGAGTGCTGGATGACAGGTGTGCATCACCACACCCAGCTGAGAGTTACACTCTTGCCAGGGCAACAGATATCATATATACCTCTAACTGTCCCACAGTTTTATAGAGTGGTTCATGCCTATGGTATGGATTATATGCAGATTATTTCCCTGTTTCTTGTTATTTTGTATAATGACACCTTTTGTAAGTAATGTGAACTTTGTAGGAAATCTCATTGTATTTAAATGCCCCTTCCTCTCCCCGACCCCCCATTTCAGACAGTGTTTCACTGTCCAGGATGGCTTTGAGCACACTATGTAGCCCAGACTGGCTCCCAAAATATGGAGATTCTCTCCTGCTCAGCTTCCCAAGAGCTGGGACTAGAGGCCTATGCCATTACGCCCAGCTCTCCCTCTCTCTCTCTCTCTTTTTTTTTTTTTTTTTTTTTTTTTTTTTTTTTTTTTTTTTTTTTTTTGCGCTGTCCCCATCCCTGCTTCCTCAGTGCTGTTGTCCCTGAGGAGAGGCACAGAGCCACCAGACTCCCCCAAAGCCTTTCTGTTGGAGTTCGAACTCACAACCTTGCACTTACCAGGCAGGCACCTGTGCCACAGAGCTATCTCTCCGGCCCCTCAGCTCTCATTTTATTTAATCTGTCTCTTCCCTTAGTATAATAACAGGGCACTCTCTCTTGGGTATATATAAGTATCACTGCCAAGCCAGTTGTCTCAGTTTAGGGGTGCAGTCTCTCACGTGCAGCATCTATGTCTGAGAATGGTTAATTAGTCTAATGGGATGGGACCCAGGCTACAACCTGGACTTCATTAACCCTCCCTAGGGGCTAGGGAGATAGCTCAGTAGAATAAGCACTTGCCTGGCAAACGCAAGGACCTGAGTTCAATCCCCAGTTCCACAAAAAAATAAATAAATAAAAACCCTCCCTAGGAATGAATGCTTCATTTTCATATCCATTATCTCAAAAGACCTCTTCCAGCAGAGAATAATTACTCCCATTGTACAGTCGAAGAAACTACTGCTCAGAGAACATAAACAAAACGATTGCTCAGTGTGATAAGTAATGAGTTCTAGAACTGGAAATGGAGTCCAGATGTGTCAGTCATCAGGCAAGAAGAGGAAAGGGGGAAAAAAAAAAAGAGAAGGAAAAAGCCGCACCTGGCTCTCCGGCCCGCCTCATCTTCACTGCTTTTGTAGTGGCTGTGAGCTGTCTGGGTGGTTCTTCTGCCGCCCTGCAGATCCCTGCCACATTCCCTTCTCTACCCTTGCTAGCTGCAGTTTACACAGAGCTCCTCCTTGGCTGTCAACAGGCAAGGGGTCCCCGGGGAAGGGCTACCCGTGAATGTGGGCCAGGAATCTGGTGTGAGGGCTCCGGCCCTTCTCCCTTCTTTCTCCCCAGTGCTGCCCACCTGCTCCCCCCTGGACTTTCACTGTGACAATGGCAAGTGCATCCGCCGCTCCTGGGTGTGCGATGGTGACAACGACTGCGAGGATGACTCCGACGAGCAGGACTGCCGTGAGTGCCCGCTGCCGCGCTCTGTCGGGGGCTTTCAGGAGAGGCCTACAGGCCCTGGGCTTGTAGACAGACACTGCGCTGTCCCCATCCCTCCTTCCTCAGTGCTGTTGTCCCTGAGGCGGGGCACGAAGCCACCAGACTCCCCCAAGCCTTTCTGTTGGGCACCCAGGCCCTGCATCCCTGCCTGACTGCTGCCCTGTGCCCGCAGCCCCCCGAGAGTGTGAGGAGGATGAGTTCCCTTGCCAGAACGGCTACTGCATCCGGAGCCTGTGGCACTGCGACGGCGACAATGACTGTGGCGACAACAGCGATGAGCAGTGCGGTGCGTGGGGCCGGGCGAGGACCCTTGGTCATGTGAAGCCTTGTCGGGCCCCAGATAGGGAGGCAGGCAGGAGGGCAGAGCATCTGGGTACCCAGGCACCGTGGACTCCAGCCCCGTGGCTTAACCGGTCTACACTGAGGGCGTGGTGTCTTTCACGAGCCCCATATGTGCCCCTCACGCCAGGAAGCTGGCTGTCTGGGAGGCTGCGAAGGGGTGCCCGCGAGGCTCCTCAGCACGCCTTCCCTCACACCCCAGACATGCGCAAGTGCTCGGACAAAGAGTTCCGCTGCAGCGATGGGAGCTGCATTGCAGAGCACTGGTATTGCGACGGGGACACGGATTGCAAAGACGGCTCCGACGAGGAGAGCTGTCGTGAGTGACCGGACTTCGGGCTGTGGGGCTGGGCTAGGGCTCTGCCCGAGTGAGGACCGGCGAGGAGTGTCGTCACGGCAGGGGGCGCAGTGCTTCCTTGCAGGGCCTGCTCGGAGCTGGGGAGGAGCGGGCGCCGCTCCGCCACCGGAGAGCTTGCGTTATCCCCGATGTAGCGGTCCGTCCGCGAGGGCCCAGTCTCGCCCCAGCATCTGCGCCCCCAACACCCCCACTCCCTGCCTTCAAGGCGGAGCACCACCCCTCCTCTTGTCTCCGCAGCCTCGGCGGTGCCCGCGCCCCCCTGCAGCCTGGAGGAGTTCCAGTGCGCCTACGGCCGCTGCATCCTGGACATCTACCACTGCGACGGCGACGACGACTGTGGAGACTGGTCGGACGAGTCTGACTGCTGTGAGCGCGGGGAGGGTAGGGACGGGCTGGCGGGCGCTGAAGGAGCCCAGGCCGCGGGGCGGTGCACAGACCGCGGTCGTGTTCCCAGCCTCGCACCAGCCCTGCCGCTCCGGGGAGTTCATGTGCGACAGCGGGCTGTGCATCAACGCGGGCTGGCGCTGCGACGGGGACACCGACTGCGACGACCAATCCGATGAGCGCAACTGCAGTGAGTGGGGAGCGGGGGTGGGGGTGGAGAGAGACGGGGACGCGGGACGCGATCCCTGACACCCCCGCACCTCCGGGGAGCCTAAGTTTATTTTGGCTAGTGGTGGCAGTCAGTGCGGGGAGAACGAAGCACGGTGGGAGGGCTCGGTGGAAGGAAAGCGCGCCAACCAGCTGCAGCGGGGAGGCAGGGGGCGGAGCCCTAGAGAAGCACGCCCCCTCCAGACCACGCCTCCCAGCTGCATGTCGGCTCCTACTTGGGCTCATCAATGGATGAACCCAGAAGAGTACGGAGCACTGCACAGTCCTGTCGCTTCCCAAACAGAGAAGCTGGGGGACGGTTAGATATGTACAGTTCGAAGGGTTGTACACTGCACAGGGGCACTACGTCCAAAGGAATGCCAGCCACACGGCAGATGGCTGTTTCATAGACTCATCCTGGCAGTTTTCCAGCAGATGGCAGTAAAGTGTCTTGTGACACTGGCTCCGGAAGAGCAGCCTGGGGATGGATACAAAGTGCCGCCCTGGGCAGCAGAGCGAAGAGGGGACATCCTCTCATTACCCCTTTGCCTCGCCAGCCACCTCCGTGTGCACGGCCGAACAGTTCCGCTGTCGGTCGGGCCGCTGTGTCCGCCTATCCTGGCGCTGTGACGGGGAGGATGACTGTGCTGACAACAGTGACGAGGAGAACTGTGAGAACACAGGTAGGGGCTCCGAGGGCTGCCCAGAGTCCCTTAGCCTGCCCTTGGGGTGCAGAGATGGTGACAGGAAGATGTACTGGGAGGCTTTATCAGGCTGCAAGGCCTCGCTGAGCTGTTTCCTGCCTCGACCGGGCTTCCCTCCTGGGGTCTCCTCTGTCTCCAGCTGTACCCTAGATAGGCAGGGCCTCTGTCCGAGCTGCCCAATGCCCTGCCCTGCCCTGCAGTGACCTGCCTCTGCTCCCCTCACTCCCTAGGAAGCCCCCAGTGCGCCTCGGACCAGTTTCTGTGCTGGAACGGGCGCTGCATCGGGCACAGAAAACTTTGCAACGGGGTCAACGACTGCGGAGACAACAGTGATGAAAGCCCACAGCAGAACTGCCGTGAGTGTCCCCCGAGCTCGGGCCTGGCTGGGGGTCTGTGGTGGAACCCCACCCCTGGGTGTCCAAAGGACTCCTCAGGGCACCTCACAGCTTTGGGAGCTGGTGCAGCTGAGGTGGCTGTCTGGGGGGTTGGAATCTGGGCCCGGTCCCAACTCCAGCTTGGCTGGCACAGGGCCCCGAACAGGTGAAGAAAACTGCAATGTTAACAACGGTGGCTGCTCCCAGAAGTGCCAGATGGTGCGAGGGGCAGTGCAGTGTACCTGCCACACGGGCTACCGGCTCACAGAGGATGGGCGTGCGTGCCAGGGTGAGTGGAGTGGGGGTGGTACTGAGGCAGGGGGCTGGGCAGGAGCAGCAGGGAGACGACTGTTTCCTATGGGTCAGGCATCTGATGGGTGTCATCTTGTTTCATCCATTGAAGGCAAACTAGGAAGTGTGGTTATCCCTCCCTTTGGGGATGGTGAAGCCAAGGTCCAGAGAGGTTCAGGACCTTAGCAAAGGTCACACAGCCAGGGAGGAGCAGAGTTAGAATTCTAGCCCAGATCTGCCCAACCTCAAAGCCCTTAATCAGTTGCTACACACCCTTGCCACCAGGCAGGGAAGTGGATGGGAATGTGGCTAGGAAAACAGCTTGTCAGGCTGGATGTTGGGGTGCAGGGACAGTGCTGGGGAGCCAACCTGACCCTGCCTGGTATTCCCAGATGTGAACGAATGCGCTGAGGAGGGGTACTGCAGTCAGGGCTGCACCAACAGTGAAGGAGCCTTCCAGTGCTGGTGTGAGGCAGGCTACGAGCTCCGGCCCGACCGGCGCAGCTGCAAGGCTCTGGGTAAGGATACAGCCCCTCAGCTGGTGACAAGGACAGTCCAGAGAAAGGCCTGGTGTTCTGGAGCTCAGGGATTTGCTCGGAAGGAGAGAGACTTCCAGCTCCATACCAGGCAGCCACAGGGTGCCTTCTGGGTTCCAAGCAAAGCTGCTGGGACAGGCAGGGAGGTCTCCCTCTTTGGTGTGGGTGCAACAGGTTGGGGTGACCCAAGGACAGGAGGCCCCTTGCCTGATGCTCACTGCGGGACCTGTCTCTGCCGCATCCCAGGGCCTGAGCCAGTGCTGCTGTTCGCCAACCGCATCGACATCCGGCAGGTGCTGCCACACCGCTCTGAGTACACGCTGCTGCTCAACAACCTGGAGAACGCCATCGCCCTGGACTTCCACCACCGGCACGAGCTCGTCTTTTGGTCCGACGTCACCCTGGATCGGATCCTCCGGGCGAACCTCAATGGCAGCAACGTGGAAGAGGTGGTGTCTACCGGGCTGGAGAGCCCAGGTAGGGCAGAGGCTGTGTGTGTGTGTGTGTGTGTGTGTGTGTGTGTGTGTGTGTGTGTTGGGTTGTATGTGAACCTGCCCTGGAACATCTCACTTGAACAGAAAAACCCTGGATGGGGCTCTCAGGTGGGGAAAGCATTTATTAGTATATTTTGGGTTTTTTTTTTTTTAGGTTTAGACATGACCTTGTGTGATTATCTTAATTGTCATTAGAAATCTATGGATGATATAGTCTTTGATCAGTCTAAATGTCTGCTTTGCTTCTGATTTTGATTGCTTAGTATTAAGAATATAGCCAGGCATGGTATGCATGCCAGTAATCTCAGCACTCAGGAGGCCGAGGCAGAAGGATTGCCATGAGTCTCAGGTTAGCCTGGGCTACATTGTGAGTTCAAGGCCATCTTGAGCTATATAGTGAGACCCTATCTCAAGAAAGAATATTTTGACAAATTATCTATAAAAGAATATACTATAATCCTAGTGCTCTGGGAGGCTGAGACAGAAGGGTTGCAAGTTTCAACCTCACCTGGGCAATTTGGTCCAGACCCTGTCTCAAAATAAAGAATGAGGGCCAGAGATATAACTCAGTGGCATAAATGCCTGCCTGGCTAGTACAAGGTCTTGAGTTCAATCCCTGGTACCAAAAAAAGAAAAAAAAAAAAAAAAAAGAATGAAAAAGCGTTGGAGTTGGAGCTCGGGGTAAAGGGCCTGGGTTTAATCCCTCCTACTCTCAAGAAAAAGCATAGCAGTTGGGGAACCCTGGAGCCAGCATTCAGAAAATGGGGTGCTGTGAGGGGGGATTGCATGCCCTGGGGCAGCTGCCGACTGCTCGCTGCCTCCTCCAAGGGTGGGTGCACCCTGCTCCAGGTGATTCAATTTGTCAGTGGTCACGTGGTTCCGACAGGCCCCAGGCAAGCCCCACTCTGTGTGTGTTCTCAGCTGCCACCAAGGCACAGAGGGGCTGGGTTGGGGCCCTGAAACGCCTCTACCTCTGCTTCTTCCCAGGGGGCCTGGCTGTGGACTGGGTCCATGACAAACTCTACTGGACTGACTCGGGCACATCGCGCATCGAGGTGGCCAATCTGGATGGGGCCCATCGGAAGGTGTTACTGTGGCAGAACCTGGAGAAGCCCCGGGCCATCGCCTTGCACCCCATGGAAGGGTGAGTGGGCCGTGTCTCAGGCTCCCAGATTCTTCTTGCTGCCTGAGTGGGACTGTGTCCAGGCTATCTAGGGAAGGCTTTATGGGGTGGTCCTCAACCTGTTAACAGGGTAGACTCTGTCCCCAGACACTGTTGGCTCAGCATCCTGTACCTGCAAGAATCAGCCATGTGGCCTTGTGCTAGTTAACTGGTAATTTAAAAAGAAAAAAAAACAGGCCTGGTAGCACCCTTTTTCTTTTTCTTTTTTTGTCTTTTTGAGACAGGGTCTTGCTATGCCGTTCAGGCTGGCCTTGAGCTCACTTTTGTAGCCCAGACTGGTCTCGAACTTGCACCGATCCTCCTACCTCAGCCTTCCAAGTGCTGGGATTACAGCTGTGCACCTGGCTGGTAGCACATGCTTGTAACTGTAGCATTCATGAGGCTGAGGCAGGAAGATCTCCCTAAGAATGAGCTACAAAGTGAGTTTAGGGACAGTAACCTAAACTACAGAGTAGGACCCTGTTTCTAAAAAACAAAATTAAAAACACAAAAGAAAAGAAAAAGGAAAAAGAAACAAATCCCCAAAAAGCCCCTACCTCTTTGTTGTGCAATGAACAAGATGATACTCTTTAAATGGCATATAATACATGTAGTAGGTGAGTCTTAAATGTTTAGTGTTCTTATTATTAGCTCATAGGGCTGACCTAATTAATACAATTATTAATAATTTAAGATAATTAAAAAGTTGACAGTGAAGCTAATTGATAAAAATTATCTTTAATTTAAAATAATTAAAAGCAATAGGAAAGTACTGAGTTGATGTCTGTTGAAATAGAAGTTGTTAGCTGTTGGCTTTTAAAAAATTTAGTATTGATGCTGGGTGTGGTGGCGCACACCTGTAATCCCAGCACTTGGGAGGCTGAGGCAGAAGGATCAGTGAGAGTCCGAGACCAGCCTGGGCTACAAAAGGGAGCTCAAGGCCAGACTGAGCTGCATAGCGAGACCCTGAGACCCCGACTCAAAAAGACCATAATAAATAAATAAATACAAAAAGCTGGTCATGGTGGTGCACATCTGTAATCCTAGCCCTTAGGAGGCTGAGGCAAAACAATCTTTGGGAGTTCAAGACAAGCCTGAGTTACAAAGTGAATTCAAGGCCAGCCTGAACTGCATCTTGGAACCCTTTCTGGAAAAGACCAAGGGGCGGGGTGGGGGGGAGAATCCCTCTTCAGGGCTGGCGATATAGCTTAGTGGTAGAGGGCTTGCCTAGCATGAGCAAAGCCTTGGACGCAATGCCCTGGGTTCAATCCTTAGCACTGCCAAAAAAGTTCTCTTAATAAGTAAAGTCATAAGTATGAAGCATTCTCTGGCAGTAATTGTGAGTTCCCTGGGTTCAAGGGCTAAAAGGTTCTCTGATGACTTCCCCGTCTGCTCCGCGCCACTAAGTCCCCCTTTTCTCCTCCTAGCACCATTTATTGGACAGACTGGGGCAACACCCCCCGCATCGAGGCGTCCAGCATGGACGGCTCTGGCCGGCGCGTCATTGCCGACACACATCTCTTCTGGCCCAACGGCCTCACCATTGACTATGCAGGGCGCCGGATGTACTGGGTGGACGCCAAGCACCACGTCATTGAGAGGGCCAACCTGGACGGGAGTCACCGCAAGGCTGTCATCAGTCAGGGTGAGCCTGTCCCTCGGCCTCCTCTGCCTCCCTCACCCTTTGCTTCCGGTCCCTGTGCCACGGCCAGCACTCCCCCCCACACACACACACACACATCGTGGCAGAGGGCGAGGTTGGCACCGTTGCCAAGCCTAGGCCAGGGCCACGCAGGCCATGCCTGGACCGACCTCTCCCTGGGTGGTCCCCAGGCCTCCCGCACCCCTTTGCCATCACCGTATTTGAAGACAGCCTGTACTGGACAGACTGGCACACCAAGAGTATCAACAGCGCCAACAAGTTCACTGGGAAGAACCAGGAGATCATCCGCAACAAGCTGCACTTCCCCATGGACATTCACACCCTGCACCCCCAGCGCCAGCCCGCAGGTGAGAAGCCCCTGGTTGTCCTGCCCCTGCTTAGCTGCCATTTCTTCTGGGTGGTGGAAATTCCAAGACTGTCGCGCAGTAGTCGTGTTGCTCCCTCTGCTGGGCATTTGGGATACTACACCACCAAGACTTGGACCTTCGCCTTCACAGTTCCCTTGTAATTCATTCCGGCATTTCCAGGGCATCTCCTAGATGGCAGGAACTCACTTGCTAGTGGTTGGGGCAGGTGGAAAAAGTAAAAGACACAGTTCCTCCCTCCGTGGATACCTTTGAAAACCTTTGGTCTTACCATGTCTCTTGCTCTGGGCTCTTTGAGCAGGGAAAAACCGCTGTGGGGACAACAACGGAGGCTGTACCCACCTGTGTCTGCCCAGCGGCCAGAATTACACCTGCGCCTGCCCCACGGGCTTCCGAAAGATCAACAGCCACGCATGTGCTCAGAGTAAGTGGGTCCAGGACGCTGGCCTTGTCAGGGGCTTCGTGAGAGTGGGCAGAAGGAATGAGGGAGAGGTTTGGAGGGAAGACCCGGACACCCAAGCCTGCCCCTACAGGGAGTAGCTTAAGAGGCTCGGGATCTTATGTCAAAGCTGGGCTCTGAGGACCCAGCAGTTAGTTAGCCAGACTCAGGATAATGCCCGATCGAGGATGAACAGCTGTCACCGGGCTTATGGCGTGTTCTCCCCTAGGCTCCCTGAGGAGCAGGGGACCAGCTCTTCACCTCTGGAGCACTTTCTTCCAGCTCTTAGACCAGGGAGTCAGAATTAAGATTTCTAGCGCTGGGTGCGTTATTCCCACGTCTGTCATCCCAGCATTTGGGAGACTGAGGCAGGAGACAGCAAGTTTGAGACCAGCCTGGGCTACACAGTGAGACCCTGTCCCAGAAAAACAAAGCAAAACAAAAAAGCAAAAGACCTCAAATGATGCTCTGTATGGCAGCCCTGGGTAAATATGTGTCTGACAAGGTTAGTAAGAGATGATGGGATCCCTTTGTCGCTTCTTAGACCACTCCAGGGACCCCCACAGGGTTGTCACCTGGCCAGACAGCTCAGACTTTTGCTAAGAGTAGTCCAGAGAGAAGTGGTCAGGCATGTGGCCCGAGCAACCAGGGGTCTGGGCTGTTCTTCCCCTTGATTGCCTGCTGTGGACCCCACCGGCTCTCTCAAATTAGGTTAGAATCAGATTCTCTTAGGACCTGTGTCCTTTCCAGAGAATGCATTTAGGGAAAATATTCAGAGAGATCATTCAAAGACACACTGGTTGAGAACCTAGTTTGGTGCGATGTGTTTTTCCTTTGTGTTCTTCTATGTGCAACGCTTACTCTTATTATTTTTATGAGGTGCAAGAGGTTTCTCAGAGTTTATAAAAAATTGATGAAATTAGGAAGGAAGTACCTTTATGGGTAGAGAATTATATAGTTAGCCCTTCATATCTATAAATTCTGCACCTATGCATTCAACCAACTACACAGCAAAATATTTTTTTTAAAAAAATTGTAGCAGCTGGGTGTGGTGACATAGGCCTATAGTATGAGCACTCAGGAAGCTGAAGCAGGAGGATCGCTTGTGAGTTCAAGGCCAGCCTGAAGCACATAGTGAGATGCTATCGGGGAAAAAAAAAAAAAAAAAATATATATATATATATATATATATATATATATATATATATAGATATAACCAGAAGGTGGTTGCACATAGCTGTAACCTGACTGTAACCTGGGGGGCTGAGGCAGAAGGATTCCAAGTACAAGGCCAGCCCTGACTATATAGTGAGTTCTAGGCCAGCCTAGACTACATCATGAGACCCTACTTGAAAGAACACTGGGGCTGTAGGTCAGTAGTAGAGCACCCTGGGTTCAATTCCAAGTACTAAAAACCAAAATTGCATCTATCCTGAACTTTTTTCCCTATCATTGGCCCCTAATCAATACAGAGTAGTGATGAGAGTGAGTTCAAAGCCAGCCTGGAAAGGCCAGCCAGATATCTTAGTGGACTAAAGCACCTGCTTAGGCAGAGTGCAGTGGCCACGGTTCGATGCCCAGCGTACTGTGTTGGCCCTGCCCCTGGGATGTGCTGAGAAAGTGATTGAGACTGGGCGTGGTGGCATGAGCCTGTAATCCCAGCACTTGGGAGGCTGAAGACAAGAGAACGACTATGAGTCCAGTATACATAGAGAGACCCTGTAGACCCTGTACAAAATAAATTTAAAAAAAAAAGGCCATCCTGGAATGCATAGCAAAACTCTGCATCAAAAACCAAAAATATTAAATACTCAGAGGAATGTGGGTAGATTGTGTGCAAACACCATGCCACGTTAAGGAGACTCAGGTATCTGCAGGTGTGTACCAGGGATTTGAGTGTCTGTGGGGATCTTGCAACCAGGGTCCTGCAGATGCCAGGTCCAGGTGTCCTGGGAAAGTGCTCAGACCAGGTCAGGGCCAGGGTGTGGAGAGGCACCCGCTGGCCACACACCCTCTGCATGAGGGTTCAGAGCTCCCTCACTTTTCTAAGTGCTCAGCTCAGGGATGAGGGACTGGACACCCTGAGGTGGCAGAGGAGTTAGAGAAGTGGGGCTGGAGTCGGCACCGGTCCAGCCAGGGCATCAGAAGTGTTTGTAAGAAGTCAGAGGGCAGAAAACTGCAGGCAAAGCCGATGGACTCTCAAACGGCGCGTCTTTCTGGGCCCTGGTGGGGTCCAATTCTGCCCCCCCAGGGCTCAGAGGGTGACTGTGGTGTGAAAAGTAGGGGGCAAAGGGCACCAGGCCCAGGAAGTATGACTGAGCCAGGTGGCACCCAGGTGAGAGAGTGTGTCTGTCACTCTTACTGGATGTAGAGCATTAAAAGAAGATCCCTCTCGGCCTTTGATCAGGTCTTGACAAGTTCCTGCTTTTTGCCCGAAGGATGGACATCCGTCGGATCAGCTTTGACACAGAGGACCTGTCTGACGACGTCATCCCACTGGCTGACGTGCGCAGTGCTGTGGCCCTTGACTGGGACTCCCGGGATGACCACGTGTACTGGACAGATGTCAGCACTGATACCATCAGCAGGGCCAAGTGGGATGGAACCGGACAGGAGGTAGGGCCCAGCATGACCCCGCCCTCGGAGGGCAGAGGCTGAGGGGAAGCCAGCTTCCCCTCCGGGCTGCCCAGCTGGAACAGAAGTGCAACGGGTGACACGGACTTATTTCCTGTCCAGGTGGTAGTGGATACCAGCCTGGAGAGCCCTGCTGGCCTGGCCATCGACTGGGTCACTAACAAGCTGTACTGGACAGATGCAGGTGTGTACCAGGGTGCTATGGCCCAGCTGCCTGCTTGAGAGTCCTCTTCTTCCAAACCCTGGCCTCCCATCCTGGACCATGTCTGTATCTACCTGAAGTCCTTGGTAGGACGGAGGGGGGCAGCGGGCGGCACTGTGGTGTAGCCAAGGGTTTGACACTTGTTAGTGAAACAGTAGCTACTTCTGTGATACAGTTGGTGTTTAGAAATGTCTCGAGCCATTTCAGATGATAAACCATGCCCTGTGGTGTTGCTTTCCACTGAAAATGCCTAGGTTAAGGAGGCATTTTCTATGAGTTCAATCCCTGGTACCACACACACACACACACACACACACACAAACACACATAAAGAGGAGGCATTTTCTATTAGCCATGTGGACATGTGGGTACAGGAAGGAAGGAAGGGAGAAAAATGGCATAAAGTATGGTCCTTAGAGTAACAGCATCAGCCTAGCCCAGGAAGTTGCCAGAAATGCAAATCTTTTGCCTCTAGGTTAGGCTGAGGCAGGCCGACTGTTGTGAGTTCGAGGTCAGCCTGGGCTGCAGACTGAATTCAAGGCCAGGCTAAACTATAGACAGTGACTCTGTCTCAAAAAAAAAAAAAGAAGCAAATTCTGGGGCCACGCCCAGAATTACTGAATCAAAATCTTTGAGAATTAAGTCCTATATTTTAACAGTCTCTTCTGACTCTTGCATTAAAACTTGGGAATCACGGCCTTAGCGCATAGAGCTGCTTGCTTAGGTGAAACTGACTGTGTCCTTGAACTTTTCCTCAGGGCTCCGTTCACTAAGTTCCCGTCATGTGTCTACCATAAAGTCTTTGCCAGGCGCTTTCTACATCGGAGGCTCTGCAGGGGCTGGAGGACCCAAGCGGGTAAGGAGGGGCCTGGAGTCACTCTCTGTCTGACTTCTTGGCAGGCACAGACCGGATCGAAGTGGCCAACACCGACGGCAGCATGAGGACTGTCCTCATCTGGGAGAACTTGGACCGCCCTCGGGACATCGTGGTGGAACCCATGAGCGGGTGAGCGCCGGCCCTGTGGAGCTCCCAGCCCCCACCCTGCACTCTTGAGGGCATTTGGGATGAATTAGCATGAGCAGCCATGTATGTCATGGGTGTGCCCCAGAAGCCAGGCTAGCTGTGGGGACCGGAGGACAGTGGCCACCCTGCTTCCTCTCTGAGCCAAGAAACCTTTTAAAGGCTTTCTTTTCTTGTCTTTGTTTACTACAAAAGTAACTCGTTGCTTCAGCAGGGCGGTACAGCCCTGTGGTCTCACCACCTGAGGAGACCAAAGCAGGAGCACTGCTGCCGAGTTCGAGGCCAGCCTGGGCTACACAGCAAAACCCTGTCTCGGAAAACACAAAAACCAAAACAATCTGTAGAAAGTGAAAATTCTCTATAATCTCACTCTAGCAATAACCATTGTTGACAGCTTGCTATATTCTTAACAGAGATTTTTTTAAGTGTGTATAAATATTTCTTTTTGTTAGCTGTGGTAGTTTTGGTTTTACAACAATAACATTATTTTACAGTTTTTTATTGGCTTGTATGTCTTACCATTATATAGTTCTACTTTGTTCTTCTTCATGGTTATGTAGAATTCTGTTAAATTTAAATATCACAATTATTTAACCCATGCAGTCAAGAAAACATTTCTTAGCCCTCATTCCCCTGTCCCCCTCCCCTTTTTGAGACAGGATCTCACTGTGTAATTCAGGCTGCCCTCAAACTCATTGTATAGTCCAGATTTGCACTTGTGGAGATCCTCCTGCCTCAACCTCCTGAGTGCTGGGATTGCAGGCACACATCACCACACCTGGCTTCCCTCTCTGTATATCCTAGTGAGTCTCATTTGCTCTTCTCTTCAGCCAGGGGCTCTGGCTTTATCAAGACCTTAGAGTCACTTTCAGTAGTGATAGAGGTATTTAGGGATGGCTCTGAGGCCTAGGCTGACTGGACAGCAAATAGCTGACAGAAGTAGCTCCTGCAGGCAGAGACCCCAAAGGCTGAGGTAGCCTGGGTCCCGCTGGTGTTAACTGCAAGGCTTGCACGACCTCCCTCGCCTGTGCCCAGGTACATGTACTGGACCGACTGGGGTGCGAGTCCCAAGATTGAGCGCGCTGGCATGGATGCTTCCGCTCGCCAGGTCATCATCTCCTCTAACCTGACCTGGCCTAACGGACTGGCTATTGACTACGGGTCCCAGCGGCTGTACTGGGCTGATGCAGGCATGAAGACCATCGAGTTTGCTGGGCTGGACGGCAGCAACAGGAAGGTAGGGGCGGCGCTCAGGTACCTGACAGCCTCCACCGTGATGGTACTTGCTGGCTGGCAGGGGACAGGAGTCAGGGGGCCCAGCGGCCCTGAGGCTAGTGTGGAGCATGTGCTGTTTCTCTGGGGCTGTGGCTGCCTTCTGCTGGATTGGGTGGGGCTGTTAGCTGCTGATGAAAGTGAACCGAGAGACACGGAGCCTGGCACTCGCAACGCGAAGGATTCCTGTTGGCTCACATTTCAGTCCATGGTGGGCCCATGGTTGGCCCATGGTTGGCCAGCTCCCAGGTGGGCACAGTGGGGGGCGGTGGGGAGAAGCCCTTGCCTGGCCAGCTGCTCAGGGGTGGGGAGCGAGATGTACCCGCCCGCAAGATGTATCTGCCCATTATCCCAGGCCTCTCTCTTTCTCCCTGCCTCCTAGCAACAATTCAGCTATAACCCCTGCCATCCGGTCACCTTCCCAGCGCCCCTGACCCATCCAACTCTTTGCTTGTGTTATTGTTTATTTTATTTTTATTTATTTAGTTTTTGTCTTTTTGAGACAAGGTCTCACTATGTAGTTCAGGCTGGCCTTGAGCTCACTTTTGTAGCCCAGGCTGGTCTTGAACTCACACCAATCCTCCTGCCTCAGTCTCCCAAGTGCTGGGATTACAGGCACGTGCCACCACACCTGGCTTATGTGACTGTTTCTTTTATTGAACTTTCTTTTCTTTTTAAATACCAGGGATTGAACTCAGGACTTTGCGCTTGCAGGGCAGTCACTTATTCTACCGAGCTATCTCCCCACCCCCTTTTATTAAACTTTCAAGCTTACAGAAAAGTTGTAAAAGTAGTAAAAGAGCAAACAACATCCCCCCCACCCCCTTTTTATTTGTATTTTTAAGGAAGGATCTACAGGGTGTTCAGGGTCTCACTACTAGATTGAACTTATAGTGATCTATCTGTTTACACTCTCCCAAGAGCTGGGATTACAGGTGCATGGCCACCACACCCAGTCTCCCTTGTTTGTTTGTTTGTTTTTGGGGGGTTTTGTTATTGTTTGGTTTGGTTTGGTTTGGTTTATTTATTTTTGTCTTTTTGAGACAGAGTCTCACTATGCAGTTCAGGCTGGCCTTCAGCTCAGTTTATAGCCCAGGCTGGTTTTGAACTCACAGTGATCCTCTTGCCTTAGCCTCCTAAACACTGGGATTACTCACATGCACCATCATGTCCGGGTCTCTCATTTTTTAAAAAATCTTTTATTTTGTTATTTATTCGGTACGAGGTTTCCCTACACAGCTTGGACCCGTAGTGATCTGCCTGTCTCACCCTTCCCAGCTCTGGGATTACAGGCATGCACCACCACACCTGGTTTTGGTGGCATACCCGGGGTTCCAGAGATGACACAGCGTGAAGTGCCAGGTCCTTTCATTTGCCAAGCAGGCAACTAATCTCCCCTGCCCTCCTACACCTTTTTTCTTTTCTCTCTCTTTTTTTACCATTTCATTCTTTGTGCGCGCACATACACACACACACACAATTATTTTTCCGAACCATCCAAAATTAAATTAGCAATATCTTACCCTTAATGCCAATGCATATTTCTGAAGGACCAGGACAATTTCTCAAATTGCCATAGTACAATGATCAAAATTGGAAAATCTGGGCCAGGGAGATAGCTCAGTAGAATAAGTGCTTGCCTGGCAAGCACAGGGTCCTGAGTTCAATCCCAGTACTGAAGGAAAAAAAAAAAAAAAAGGGAAATTTGATATCGATACAGTGTTACTGTATAATCCACAATCCCCATTCAGTTTCACTACCAGTTTCCCTGACGGTATCTTTTATGGCTTTTTATTCTTTTTCTTTTTGTCTTTTACTCCAGGGTCCAGCGAGGATCACTGTTATGCTTAGTGATCTCATCTCTTAATCTCTAGTCTAAAATACTTCTTTGGCCTTTTTATGTCTTTCTTAACTTTTGCATTTAAGAAAAACTAAAAAAAAAAGAAAGAAAAAGTAAAGCCGGTGACTTCCTAGCATGCCGCTCCATTAGGGTTTGGCAGAGGTGTCCTTAGGATCGGATTGAGATTATACATTTGAGGAAAGAGTGCTACAGTAAGTACAGGCGTGGCCTGAGTGCTCAGGATGAGTTATCTGTAGGTGCAGATTCATGTCTTTCCACTATACTCATTTTGAGCTTGGTATAGAGATGTCCACTGCAAAGTTGCTACTCTCCCAGGTGTGCTGAGCCCCTTTGAGGTTATGTAAGGCATATGTGATCTTTTAACATCATCGCATGTGAGGGGCCGGCCAAATAGCTCTGCAGATTAAAGCACCTGCAACAGGCGAAGGGGCCGAGGATTCAATCCCCAGGCCCGCCATGCTGGCCCCGCCCTCCAGGGTATGCTGAGATTGCAATTGAGACTGGGCATGGTGGCGCATGCCTGTAATCCCAGCTCTTAGGAGGCTGTAAATGGGCGGATCATTGCGAGTCCCATCTAGTAATGAGACTCTGAACACCCTGTAGACCCTTCCCTAAAATTAAAAAAAAAAAAAATCATCACATGTGTTGGAACAGGCACCATCACGGGCCAGTCACCAATTGGTACCAGTTGGTAGACCAAGGTTTAAGAGACTGTCTAATTACATTTTGGTCAAGGTCATATGGTAAGTGGGAGTGGGAGTGGGAGTGGCAGACCTGCACCCTGCCATCCCCACCGCTCCCTGCTGTTGGAGCCTGCTGGGGATGACTGTGGTGTGGGTCCCGGGCAGGTGCTCATTGGGAGCCAGCTACCCCACCCCTTTGGGCTGACCCTCTATGGACAGCGCATCTACTGGACAGACTGGCAAACCAAGAGCATCCAGAGCGCTGACCGGCTGACGGGACTGGACCGGGAGACTCTGCAGGAGAACCTAGAGAATCTCATGGACATCCACATCTTCCACCGGCGTCGACCCCCAGGTGAGCTTCCCTTAGCCTGCCATGCTATCTTCTCGGCCTCTTAGCCCCTGCCTGTCCCACTGACCTCTTCCTCTTCCTCATGCAGTGACCACGCCATGCGCTATGGAGAATGGTGGCTGCAGCCACCTGTGTCTTCGCTCCCCAAATCTGAGTGGCTTCAGCTGTACCTGCCCCACAGGCATCAACCTACTGCCTGATGGCAAGACGTGTTCACCAGGTGAGTCAAAGAGGTGTGCCACGGCCCCGGATGGAGCCCATCTGGGATGGGATAGTTGTCTTTCTCAGCAAATGGGCTCCGGGGCGGTCTGGAAGCTGTGAGTCCTGGTGCTTCCATCTTGAGGCTTAGTGGAGAGACTGAGAGCTTTTAGCAGAGAACAGGGGACCAGGAGTGGCTCGGGGGAGCATGCAGACAGGCAGTGGCCCCTGGTTCTTGTGAGGTCTTAGTACATACAGAAAAAAGATGCTCTTGTCTCGAGAAGGCTTCCTTTTATCAGGGGAAACACGGATTTGATCAGGTATGACTTAAATGACAGCATTGTGGGATGGTTCCAGAAGTAGCACCTGGCTTCCCAAGGAGTCAGATTTTCTCTCTGGATGACTTGCCCTTGAACTCTGACCTCTGGGGGAATTTGAGTGCCTCCTACATTGTAAAGTTGCCTGGGGTCCTTCGAGTCCTCTCTTTTTTTTTATTTATTTGAGGAGGAGTCTCTTTATGTTGCAAATGCTGGCCTCAGACTCATGGCAGTCCTTTCGCCTCAGCCTCCTGAGTGCTGGAATTACAGGTGTGTGCCAATACGCCCAGGCCTTTATTGTGCTTCATGGTAAAGAAGCCCTGGAAGAGAGCTGCTTCCATAAGAGTACGAAGAGACAGCATGTGGGACCCTGTGAGAGCTGCTGCTCAGTGCTGTATGCCCATGGTCTCTCTTAACCCTGACAGCAACTTTGCAGATCTGGAAGCACACTTAACATCATTCCAGTGCCTTGCCTGGATCGTACAGCGAGAAGCTAGCAGGGTCCCCATGTGAACTGCAGCTTGCCTGACTCTAGGCCTTCAGAATGGCCCTGCTAGAGCAATTGTCGTCCTTCCTCTCTCTGTCCGGACAGGCATGAACAGTTTCCTCATCTTCGCCAGGAGGATAGATGTGCGCATGGTCTCCCTGGACATCCCTTATTTTGCTGATGTGGTGGTGCCGATCAATATTACCATGAAGAACACCATTGCCATTGGCGTGGACCCCCAGGAAGGTCTGTGCGGCCCTCCTCTTCATCTGGCCTCCCATCCCTGCCTGACGCAGCTGCTCGCCTTCCTTTCACACCACCTCTGTGGCCTGCTTTGAGTCTGGGGGTTGCCCATGCCCTGTCCCTGTGTGTAGGACTTGCCAGCTGTAGGGCCTGAGGTTCTCCTGTTTATCTGTGATATTTCTCCACTTCCCTTGCTTGTTTCTGTGTGGGTACAGGGCTTTCTGGCACACTCCAATGTTTCAGGGCAGAGTCAGTCACGCACGCTGTGGTGGAGGGGAAGCCCGGGTTGAGCCAGTCCTTCCCTCTGCAGGAAAAGTGTACTGGTCCGACAGCACGCTACACAGAATCAGCCGGGCCAACCTGGACGGCTCACGGCACGAGGACATCATCACGACAGGTGGGGCTTGCACCCAGCCCAGGAAGCACCTGCCTGCCTATGGAGCTGGGGAAGTAGCCCATCTGCTGTACGGCAGGGGCCAGTGCCCTTTTCTGCCTTCCTGCAGGGCTGCAGACGACAGATGGCCTCACAGTGGATGCCATTGGCCGCAAAGTGTACTGGACGGACACAGGAACAAACCGGATCGAAGTGGGGAACCTGGATGGGTCCATGCGGAAGGTGCTGGTGTGGCAGAACCTGGATAGCCCGCGGGCCATCGTGCTGTATCACGAGATGGGGTGAGAGCCAGCTCTATTGCTCTGGGTTGCAGGTGGGGAGCTGGAGTAAGATGGGGAAAAGGACATAGTGGACATGATCATGTGTCGCAGCCACCTCCCTCATGACTTTGAGAGGGCGGCAGGATAGTATAGTAAAAGCATGAGTTTTGAAATGGATGTGATGGTGCATGCCTGTAATCCCAGTATTCAAGAGGCTGAGGCAGGCAGATCCCTGAGTTGGAGGCCAACCTGGGCTATAGAGTGAGGTCAAGGCCAGTCTGGACTACACAGCCTGTCTCAAAACAAATAAACCAACCAACAAACCAACACAGAAAGCGTGAGTTTCAGAGCTGGAAAACGAGGATTTGTGTGCTTGGGGTTCCCAGGGCTCAGAGTGTTCCTCTGTTCCTCTGTCCCCTAGGCTTATGTACTGGACGGACTGGGGGGAGCACGCCAAGCTGGAACGGGCCGCCATGGACGGCTCTGAGCGCACTGTGCTTATTAGCAACAACCTCGGCTGGCCCAACGGGCTGACAGTGGACAAAGCCAGCGCCCAGCTCCTGTGGGCCGATGCCCACACTGAGGTGAGAGCCCAGCCTGCTGCTTCTGGGAGCCTGGAAGGTGGGAGAGGCCCCTCCAGAGCTCCCAGAGAATCCCAGTCAGCTGGGATTCCTCACCCAAGCCCACATCCTGCACCCCTCCCCTTTTTCCCTTGCAGCGAATTGAGGCTGCTGACCTGAATGGTGGCAGTCGACACACACTAGTGTCACCGGTGCAGCACCCTTACGGCCTCACCCTGCTGGACTCCTACATCTACTGGACTGACTGGCAGACCCGCAGCATCCACCGCGCTGACAAGGGGACTGGCAGCAACGTCATCCTGGTGAGGTCCAACCTGCCAGGCCTCATGGACATCCAGGCTGTGAACCGGGCACAGCCACTGGGTGAGAAGACCCCTGGGCTGCGAGTCGGAGCCTGTGGATTTCTGGAGCTCCTCCATAGCAGAGATATATCCAGAATGTAGAACTCTGGTTTGGGTTTTTTTATTTGTTTGGTTGGTTGGTTGTTGTTTTGTTTTTGTTTTTGGTTCTGGGGATCAAACTCGGGACCTTGAGTTTACCAGGCAGGTGCTTATGCCACTGACCTAACTCCCTGGTTACTAGAGCATGGAACCCTGCACAGGCAGAAAAAAAGGGTCTTGCCTCAGCCTCCTTCCAGGAGTGGGCTGGGCTCCCTTTGAGGATGGCTGACTCAGCTGCATGATTCTGTCCCCTCCAAAGGGCTCTTAGAGATACTTCTATCTCACCCCTGACAGACTCTGAATCCGGGAAACTCTGAGAGTCAGGCACCGCTCAAGGCCAGGTGTGAACGCTTGTGCTTCTCTCTCACAACCAGGGCTTAACAAGTGCGGCTCGAGGAACGGCGGCTGCTCCCATCTCTGCCTGCCTCGGCCCTCTGGCTTCTCCTGTGCCTGCCCCACCGGCATCCAGCTGAAGGCGGACGGCAGGACCTGCGACCCTTCCCCTGAGACCTACCTGCTGTTCTCCAGCCGAGGCTCCATCCGGCGAATCTCCCTGGACACCAGCGACCACACCGACGTGCATGTCCCTGTGCCTGAGCTTAACAATGTCATCTCTCTGGACTATGACAGTGTGGATGGGAAGGTCTACTACACAGATGTCTTCCTGGATGTCATCAGGTACCAGGATCCCTGGAGCCTTGGAGGACACAGGTTGCTCCTCCTCACGGCTGGGGTCAGGGCCTATGCTGACCTGAGGTGATCCAGAGGCTTGGCAGTTTGGGTAGTAAGTTCTAACTCTGCCTTCTTTGTTATATAATATGATCTCTCAGAGCAGAGCTCCCAAGTTTATTTTGTTTGTTTAAAGGTGATATGAAACCCTACTGCATAGGAGGCTAGAACAAAAGGATCGTGAAGTGTAGGCCAGCCTAGGCAATGTAATAAGACCTCCTCTCAAAACCAAAAATAGAGCCAGGTATCACAATGGCACAGGTGGCACAACTGTACTCCCAGCACTTGGGGCACTGAGGCAGGAAGATCACTGTGAGTACAAAGCCAGTTTGGGCTGCATAGTGAACTCAAGGCCAGCATGTACTATGCAGTCAGACTTGGTCTCAAAAAATAATAATAATCAATAAAGAGGATATGGAAGAAACAGATAATACAAAACTTCCTTGTCAGTGAACTAAGATAAATGAGCAGTATAAGTGAAACAAATTTATATATATATATATATATATATATATATATATTTGCACTTATTTTGTTATAAAATTTTGTTTTGCCTTTTCACAAGATAATTTTATTTTATTTTATTTAGTTAGTTAGTTTGGTTGTTTATTTATTTATTTTACAGAACTGGGGATCAAACTCAGGACCTTGAACTTGCCAGGCAGGCACTTATGCCCCTGAGCTATCTCTCCAGCCCCTTTGGAAATTCCATTTTATTTTATTTATTTATTTATTTATTTTCACAAGATATTTTGGGGGGCGTCTTTTTGAGATAGTGTCTCACTATGCAGTTCAGGCTGGCTTTGAGCTCACTTTTGCAGCCCAGGCTGGTCTCTTAACTCACATCAATCCTCCTGCCTCAGCCTCCTAAGTGCTATGATTACAGGTGTATGCCACCACGCCCAGCAACACAAGAGAATTTTAAAAGGAAGGGTGGTTTTTTTGGGTTGGCTCAGGCCGTGTGTGGGGATTGAACCACCGCCCCCTATGCCTGACTTGGATTGCCACGCAGGTGCTTAAACCACTGAGCTAACCCAAAACACCCAATAAATTTTAAAAATAGTATATGGAAACCTAGTAGGTAAAACAAATACATTTTTAAAAACAGGTAAAGTTAGGCTGGGGACATAGCCTCCCACATCTATCCCTGGGCCCTGAGGGAGCTCCGGGGACTCCCTAGGGCCCACTCGAGGGTAGGCCCTGTCACTAGGCAGGAGCACTAGGCCAAATGTCAAGGCTTGGCATGGTTTATAAAGTTACTGTTTCTGGAAACAGTCTCACCATGTAGCCCAGGCTGAGCTTCCCGCCTCAGCCTCCCTGTGCTGGGATTATTGGCTACCACCATGCCCAGCTCTTCTTCAAATTTGATTCCAGAACTGTTGAGTAACACAGTGCTGTGCTACCACTAAGAGCAGTTTAGCATGACAGAGACTCATGTGTGGGAAAGAGTTGTCTTTTATTTATTTATTTATTTATTTATTTATTTATTTAAATTTCTGTCTTTTTGAGGCAGGGTCTCGCTATGCAGTTCAGGCTGACCATGAATTCACTTTGTAGTCCAGGCTGGTCTCACACTTTCAACCATCCTCTGCCTCAGCCTCCTGAGTGCTGGGATCACAGGCATGCACCACTACACCCAGCTGGGGCTATTTGTCTTTATATGCCCCAACCTCCCTGTGAATATTAGAATCTCATGCTGAGCTCAGCATGGCAGTGCATGCCTATAATCCTACTCCTCTTAAAGACTAAAAGCTGGAGGATCACAAGTTCAAGCCTAGCCTCGACAAATTAGAGAAAGAGACCTGTCTCAAAATTTTTAAAGAAGGGCTGGGATATAATCTGCTTGGTGTGGGAGTTCTAGATCCAATCCTCAGTATAGGGGGCAAGGAAAAAGAATGTCATGCCTGGAGCAGGTAGGTAGACGCAGTTTGTAGTTTAGAAGTTCCCTGAGGTGGGGCGCTATCAAATGGACAAGGAGGTTGTGGCAGATCTGCTTCCTTGAAGTCACCCCTTAGCCATCCTTGGCTCCTAAAGACAGATGGGGCACAACTAACCAGTTGTCTGGCAAGATCCAGCCCCCAAGCCCCTGCAGTTCCCATTCACAAGAATCTGTCTTCCCAAGAAGCCACTCATTAGTTCTGCAGATATTTTGTCTAGCACCTGTTCTGCTGGGAGCCGAGGGAGGTTCTGGCAGGTAACCGTCACCGTCCCAGTGGAGCTCACAGTCTAGCAAAGGTCCAGTTGTACATGGAAGGAAGGGGTGTCTGTGTATTCCTGTTCCGTCCGGGCACTTACCCAACCCTGGACGCACCCACAGGCGGGCCGACCTAAATGGCAGCCACATGGAGACAGTGATCGGGCAGGGGCTGAAGACCACCGATGGGCTGGCAGTGGACTGGGTGGCCAGGAACCTGTACTGGACAGACACAGGGCGGAACACCATCGAGGCCTCGCGGCTGGATGGCTCATGCCGAAAAGTACTGATCAACAACAGCCTGGACGAGCCCCGGGCCATTGCTGTGTTCCCCAGGAAAGGGTAAGTTTGGGGGCAGGAAGAAGGGAGGCCCTCAGCAGGAATGCCGAGATAAAAATGGCGTTGGCTCATCCCTGTGTCCTGTTCACCGCTGGGCGCCATTCCCATGCCTTGAGTGTGACTCCACTGCTATGCCCCAGATACCTCTTCTGGACAGACTGGGGCCACATTGCCAAGATCGAAAGAGCGAACCTGGACGGCTCAGAGCGCAAAGTCCTCATCAACACAGACCTGGGCTGGCCCAATGGCCTCACCTTGGACTACGATACCCGCAGGTAGGGCTCCTGTTCTGCACAGCCTCCCGGTAGGGGGTGGGCTGAGGAGAAGGGGGCTGAGGCTGAGTGGGGAAGTGAGTGAATGGAAAGCGTTGCCAGCAGCAAAGCATTGTGGCTTAGCTACTTGGGCAGGGGTCAGAGGTACGCCAGGCTGAGGAGGAGGCCAGCATGACTTCGGAGGGCTCTAGGCCTCCTGTGATTCCCACCCTGCCTCTTCAGCCTGGGGACCCACATTCCTAGCGCTGCCTTCCTGCTCACAGCCCTACCAGTTGAGCTCAATTACTCTTTATAGAAAGCACTGAGCCCCCAGTCGGCCTTTGGGGCAGCTGCACACCCCCCTTTCCCTTCACAGGATCTACTGGGTAGATGCACACCTGGACCGGATTGAGAGCGCTGACCTCAACGGGAAGCTGCGGCAGGTCCTGGTCAGCCACGTGTCCCATCCCTTTGCGCTCACTCAGGTATGAGCAGAGAGAGGTCTCTGAGCCTCCCGATGGTGGTGTTTCCTCTGCATCCCAGGGCACCAAGTGCTGCTCCTGTCCCACAGCCCTGTGTCGTAGCATCGCCGGGGTTGGTTCTTGACAGTGGTGTGTAGAATCTGCTTGGAGCTTATTACAGCACAGGTCCCTGTGCCCAGGAACACGCATTCTGATGAGTTCCCTGCTTGATCCTAATGCCAGAGCTCAGGCAGCCGGCTTAGTTGAGGGAGGATCAAGTGATGAAAGCCAGTGTTTTCAAGCATCCAGCTGGTCAGTGTCTGAGTGCCCTCAGGGAGCCAAGGACCTGGGTTCCAGTATGATCTGTGTTATTAAATATGTGTGTGACTTTGCACAAGAAATGAACCCCTCAGCTGGGCATGGTGGTGCACACCAGTCATCCCAGCACTGGGGAGGCTGAGACAGGAAGATCACTATGAATTCAAGATGAGCCTGGGCTACAAAGTGAGCGCTTGGCCAGCCTGAACTATATACCAAGATCCTGTCTTAAAAAGACAAGAAAAAGAAAAGAATTAGAACCTTTAAGCTTCAGGGGCACATAAAACAAATTGATTTACTAAAGTATCCTCCAGAGCCTTGGTATAGTACCTGGCATGGGTGCTACCTCTGAGCATCTTCATTATTCTTAGACATCATTTTTGACATCTTCACCACCCCTTCAATCCCTGGGTTGAGAATTTCATCTCCATTACATTAGAAGGAAGCTCCCTGGAGATATTTAGTAGAGGATTTGGGCCAGAGGTCTGAGAAAAGGGCCCATTCCTAAGAACAGGGAGCTAGAAGACCCCCAAATTCACTTCTGTTGGCTAGGGAGGGATAGACCAACAGACATGTAGACAGATCACTGTGGTACATGGAAACTCCTGTGCAGAAATGACTGCTGGGGGAGCGGGTGAGGGGGCTGCAGCTTAGCTCAGTTGTTTAAGCACCTGCTCAGGCAAACGCAATCAGGTGCAGGGGACTAGGGTTTGATGCCCAGCTCCACATGCCTTACTCAACCCACCCTTAAAGCAGCCTAAGCCAGCCAAAAAGAAAGAAAAAGAAATGACTGCTAGGTCAGGGATAGAGTGTTACAGAGGGTGGCAGAGTGGATGGGTCTGCAGACATTTCCAGGGCACACACGGGGGTTCAGCCTTGACAGAGCGTGTAACCTGTGCACAGGCACAGAAGCTGCCCTGGGGTCTGACAACTGCGTGCTCCTTTCCTCTCATTGGCATCCCCACGAGCAGCAGGACAGGTGGATCTACTGGACAGACTGGCAGACCAAGTCCATCCAGCGTGTTGACAAGTACTCAGGCCGCAACAAGGAGACGGTGCTGGCCAATGTGGAGGGGCTCATGGACATCATCGTGGTGTCCCCCCAGCGGCAGACAGGTGAGCCCAGGTTCTGAGCCTGCCTCCTCACCTAGGCAGGACAGGTTGTGGCTGCCAAAGTGCAGCCAGTGGCCCGAATGCTTGGGGCCCACCAGGAGCCTGTTGGCTCACGATTTCCTCCTTGCCCTGCTGTCCCTAGAAGTGGGGTCCTGCTAAGTCGGGAGACCCAATTGTCTCGGCCCAGATACTTACCTGCTCTGTGCCTCCAGGGACCAATGCCTGCGGGGTGAACAACGGTGGCTGCACCCACCTCTGCTTTGCCAGAGCCTCGGACTTTGTGTGCGCCTGTCCTGACGAGCCCGACGGCCGGCCCTGCTCCCTGGGTGAGTGGGACAGAGCAGCTCCCAGCGGAGCGGGGCCCTGGAAGGCGGGGGGACCAGTGGCCTCAGCTTTACTCTTCTTGGTGGGTGCTCCATCAAAAGGCCATCTAGTGGAGTGGCTGGAAGGGCAGTGTTTGGGGTTCAGACTAACTCAGATTTGGGTTTGCCAGGCCTCTGGTGTTTACTGGGACAGAATTCAAGTCTTTCCAGGTATGGTGACACACCAATCAGCTCAGCACCCAGGGGGCTGAGGCAGGAGAACCGCCATGAGCTTGAGGCCAGCCTGTACTACAAGCATAGTGAGGGTCTTTCTCAAAAACAAAATGGAAGGGCTGGTCAAATAGCTCAAGATCAAAGCACTGCAAGCAGGCGCAGGGGCCAGTGGGTTTGGTCCCCAGGCCTGCCGTGCTGGCCCTGCCCTCAGGCATGCTGAGGCCAGATCTTGGGAAGCTGAAAACAGGTGGGATCACTATGAGTCTGATCTAGTAGTGAGACCCTGAATACCCTGTAGACCCTTCCCTAAAAAACCCCAACAAAATGGAATTCAAGTCTCCTGTTTCCAAGGCTCTGCCCTGGGGTTCATCATTGCTTTATTTTCCCTCCTTGACCTTTGTAGGCCAGCTGCTCTGGCCCACCCTCAACTATTCACAATGAATCCACACCCTCTATTTGCCCAGTGTTAAATGAGGGTGGCTGGGATGAGGGCACCCCAAAGATTGCTTTGCCAAGTGCTCTGGCTGCTACTCTTAGACCAGTTGAAAAGGTCAGGGGCTCCTGTGTTCCACTCCAACCCTCTTTTCTCCCCAGTACCTGGTGTGGTGCCCCCAGCTCCCCGGGCTACGAGCATGAGTGAGAACAGCCCCATGCTACCCAACACGCTGCCCCCCACCTTTCGCTCTTCCACCAGCAGAACCCGCACAGCTCTGGAGGAGGTGGGAGGAAGGTACGTGGGCTCTGTGTGTGGTGGGGACCCGGGGACTCCAGCCACCACCTCAGCGGTGGAAAACTTGTCCCTGTTCCTTAGACATGAGGTAGAACATGTTGCTAACCACCAGTCCCTGCGCTTTTGCCTTCTGGGCTGTCGCCAACAAGTCCCTCTCTACTTTGGAGGCCAAGAAGCTTTCAGAACAGCTTCAGAAACAAGTCATTTGGGAAGAGTCTCCCACATGCACTCTTCCTCCTTCTTCTGTGAACCTTGTTCTTGTGTCCCTGGTGGTCTTGGCCTACACTGGTTTCCAGGCTGTAGCTTTATGACTTGGAACAAGATTTTCTCAGGGGTCTGATGACCCGTGCACACCTGTGCGAGTGCACATGCATGAACGCATGCACACACGCCATTATTAAGTAAGTAGAAAAAAGTTCTCAAATCCAGTATAATTTTTCTTCTTTGTATCAGGAATCTAACTCAGGCCCTGGAGCTTGCCAGGCAGGCACTGTGCCACTGAACTACATCCCTGGCCCTCCAGTATAAAATATTATATTTCATTAATTAAAGTTTTTGTTTTGTGGGTTTTTAAAATTTGTTTTATTGGCCAGCCAGATAGCTCAGCATGTTAAAGTGTCTGCTTAGGCAGACACAGGGGCAGGGTCCCTGTAATCCCAGGGACATGACCCCTGGAATGCCGTACTGACCCCAGCACAGGCCATGCTGAGACTGGGCATAGTGGCGTGTACCTATAGTCCTAGTGTTTGGGAGGCTGAAAACAGGAGTATCATTACAAGTCCAGTCTGTATAATGAGACCCTATAGATCCTGTACTAAAATACTAAATAAATAAATAAAATTCGTTTTATTTCATTTTGTTTTACGGTGCTGGGGATCAAACTCAGGGCCTCACCCATGCTAGGCAAGAGCTGTATCACAGAGCTACCTGCACCCCAGCCCCTAGCTTTATTTAGAAAACTACTGACCCTGCTCAGAGCTTTGCTTCCGCTCTGAGTTCTATGTGAAGAGCCAGTGCAGCCCCATGTCATCTGCTCTCACAACTTGAACTCACAACTTTGGCAGATGGCAAAGGTGGCAGATGAAGCTTTTAGGAGATGCTTGTTAAGTGCCTGCTCACGATATGCCACAAACATGTTGCCTGCTGAGCATTTTGCGCTAGTTATGCAAGAACTCCCCAGGGCCTTGCGTATTCCCTTGTGGAGGCTTGAAGGAAAGAAAACAATTCTTTTCTTAACCTAATGACATTGGGACCTTTAGATAATCCTTAGCCAATCTGATGTACTTGGCTACTGGCTCCTTCCCACTTCTGGTTAATTCAGAAGCCCATATGACCCTGGGCATGGTATCATATGCCTGTAATCCCAGGACTCCTAGAGGCTGAGACAGGAGAATCACAAGTTTGAGACCAGCCTGAGCAATTTAGTGATTATTGAGATCAGGTCTTAAAAAAAAAAAAAAAGAACAAAGGAAGGAAAAACAAGGGCTAGGATTGTAGCTCAGTGCACCCTGGGTTTAATCCCTGGCATGAGAGAGAGAGACAGAGACAGAGACAGAAAGAGACAGACAGACAGAGCAGGCAGGCAGGCATATTGGTGTGTTATTATTATTTTTTATTTATTTATTTATTTATTTTGGCAGGACTGGTGTTCAAACTCACGACCTTGCACTTGCCAGGCAGGCACTTGTGCCACGGAGCTATCTCCCCAGCCCTATTGGTGTATTATTAATATCCTTCAAATGCCCTCTGTAGCTTTCCAGCTCACTTCCAAACTTCTCATTTTTAAAACGTGCACCGTGGGCTGGGTTTGGTGGCGCACACCTATAATCCTAGCGTTTGGGAGGCTGATGCAGGAGGATTGCCGTGAGTTTGAAGCTAGCCTGGACTACATAGTGAGTTGAAGGCCAGCCTGAACTACATAGTGAGATCATGTCTCAAAAAAAAACTAAAAAAATAGGGCCAGGGATACAGCTCAGTGGTTCAGTGCCTTCCTGGAAAGCTCAAAGTTGTGAGTTCAATTCTTGGTACCAAAAACCAAACAAATACACGGATCACAGCAGGAAACGCATGTAAAAGCGAGGTGGCAGATTGAACACAGTGATTCTCTGACCTGATTCCTCTGTTTCCTGCCTCTAGCCTCTCCCTGCCCCTGCTATCTCCTTCCTGGTGTGCTCTCAGGCTCCAAAGCCCCCCACCCAGCCTTCTGCCCTGCCTTAGAGGGAGGGAGGGATGTAGCTCAGTTCTCCCTGCCTCTAGTCACTGGTACAAAGGGAAGAGCGAGAAGAGAGCCAGCAGCGCCTGAATGGGCTTGGTGCCCCCCCACAGCTCCCCAGCTCACTCCCACGCTGCTCGTGGCGTCCAAGCCGCCTTCACACTCAGTGTCCTGTGCCCGCAGGTGTGCTGAAAAGGACGCCCGACTGGGCCGCTGTGTGCACTCCAATGAGGCTGTGCCTGCCACTCCGGGTAAGACCCAAGGCCCTGCTATTTTGGAAGAGAAGATAGAAGGACTAACATCTCTACTGATATATCTCATGGCCTTCATGGGGACTCTCATGGGGCTGATAAAATCTTTTCTTAGACGAAACCCATAGAAATAATGATTATAATCATAATTCCCATACGTGCACTACGTATCTGTGAGTACAGTTGCCCCGCGTCCTCGGGAGATGTGTTCAAAACCACTGCAGGGTGCCTGAAGGCATGGGTAGGACCGAATCTTATAGATACTACGTTTTTTCCAGTATAGACAATACCTATGATAAAATTTGATTATAAAGTAGTAAGCAGTTAATAGTAGTTAATAGAATGGTGATAGCAATATACTATAACAAGCCAAACAAGGTGGCATACACCGATTATTGCAACATTCAGAAGGCTGAGGCAGGTGGGTCACCACAAGTTTGAAGCCAGGCTGGGCTCCATGGTCAACTCAAGGTCAGCCTGAACTACGTAGAGAGGCTCTGTTTAAATAAACAAAGAAGCAAACAAAAGCATCATAATTAAAGTTATTTTAGTGTTGCCGGATGTGGTGGCACACGCCTGTAATTCCAGCACTTGGGAGGCTGAGGCAGGAGGATCAGTGCGAGTTCGAGACCAGCCTGGGCTACAAAAATGAGCTCAAGGCCAGTCTGAACTGCACAGTGAGACCCTGTTCAAAAAGAATAATAATAATAATAATAATGTTAGTGTTTACATGTACATACATACTCATTAATTTCAACCATTCCCATAAGCTGTGTATTAATTACATTTGACTAAAGAGAAAACGTAGGCTTAGAAGTTAAGTGTCTCGGGGGCAGGCAAGATAGCTCAGTGGTCTAAAGCTCTTGCTTAGGCAAGCTTAGGCAACCTCAGGGACCGCAGTTCAATCCCTGGCACCACATGCTGCTCCAGCTGCACCCCCAGGGAAGGCTGAGCCAGACATAATGTATGAAAAAAAAAGTTAGGTGTCCTGTGTTAAGTCACATAGCTAATAAGTGGTGGAGCTGGGATTTGCAATCCTAGCAGAGTGACAAGTTCCTTCTTAGCCTCCTTGTCCTACATCCTATGGCTTCTCAGAGCGGAGGTCCCTTGCTAGCCTCCAAGGATGTGAGACCCAACACCTACACCCTTGTGTTTGTCACAGTGCTGTGAGCCTGTAATCCCAGCTGCTAGAGAGGCTGTGGCAGAGGACTGTTTAACCTCAAGCTGAGGTAAGAGGATCTGAAGCAGAAGCAGGTTCCAGGCCAGCCTAGGGTACATAGAAGTTCAAGACCAGCCTGAACTGCATAGCGAGGCAGACAAAACCAATAAAAGACTCCATGTGGAAGGAGAGAGAGAGAGAGAGAGAGAGCGCTCTCTTCTGGTCCCTGCCCCTTCTATGGCTGCCAGCTAGAAAGAGGGTGGTCAGCGCTCCCTGCCTAGCGTCTCTCTTTCTTCCAGGTGAAGGGCTGCACATCAGCTATGCCGTCGGAGGGCTCCTTAGCGTTGCGCTCATCCTGGTGGTGATCGTGGCTTTGATGCTCTACAGGTAACCTCAGCTCCGCTCTGTGGGCCTTGCTAGCGCACCTGGGACCCCCGCTGCACCACAGTTCACTGAGCAGACCTCCGAGAACCTCGTTCCAAGGCTGGCTTCCTGGTGGGGCAGCAGGCGGAAGCGCTTCCTTCCTTCAAGGAGCCTAGCAAAGCAGCCCCTGGGATTTGCATTCCAGTCTTGAGATGCTGACAGGACGCAGGACATTACCCAGGGTCACACAAGCAAGAGGGAAAGCCGACTGTAGCATCTTAGCCTTCTCCATACTCCCCTCTATACCCAACCAGTGGAAGAAGAAGTAGTGTCCTTCGCACAATCACACCCTTTACTGTCGTTGTGGTTGACAGCGTTACTCGGTCATGGTCATCCTGAGGAGACTGAATGTGTCATTTTCAACTTGAGGATCCTCCTGTGTGCCTCTTCTTTTATATTCTTCCTCAAATGCTTTAAACACAGCTTACATCAAAAATGCCTAAATGTTGCTGCTCATAATAATGATCATGATTTCACTTAACGTTTAATGGATTCATCCATGCCATAGCTGCCTTGTAACCCAGCTCATAATTATTTCCTGCTTCACAAGTTGGAATCCAAGGCTCAGAAAGTTTGGATTGTGTGTACCAAGATCTAAGCTAGTAAATAACAAGTGAGAGGGGGCCGTCAAGATGATTCAGTGGTCTAAAGCACCTGCTTAGGAAAGCTCAGGCAACTGCAGGGACTGCGGTTCGATCCCCGACACCACATGCTGCGCCAGCCCCACCACCAGGGCAGGCTGAGCCAGCCACAAAAATAAATAAAGAAAGAAACAAACACAACAAGCAAACAAATAAATAAAATTTAAAAAAAAAATAACAAGTGAGATTGAAATAGAAATTTATTTTGGCTCTAAAGCCCAGTGTATTAGTTTCCCATATCAGCATAATAGGTAACTCTAAAATGTAGCCACTAGGTCCTGCCAAATAGCTCAGCGAATTAAAACCCCTACAAGTAGGCACAGGAGCTGGGGTTTCTATCCTGGGGCTGCCATGCTGGCCCCGCCCCCAAGGCATGCTGAGATGGCAATTGAGACTGGGTATGGTGGCGCATGTCTGTAATCCCAGCTCTTGGGAGGCTGTAAACAGGCGGATCACTATGAGTCTGATCTAGTAGTGAGACCCTGAACACCCTGTAGACCCTTCCCTAAAATACAAAAAAAAAAAAAAATAGAAACCAATGTAGCCACTTTAAATCACAACTATTTCTGATCTTAAATTCCGGGGCATCAGAAGCCTATGCGCAATTTAGCTGGATGCCTCTGCCACGAGGTCTGTGCCCGGCTCCGGGTCGTGGTCTCAGCTGAAGGCCTGATGGGAATAGGTGCCCTTGAAACACAGCCACAGCCACAGATGAGATTGAAATAGATCTCAATCCTGCTGGCAGGATTCAGCTGCTCCCTGGCGGTCAGCTGGCAGCGTAAATCCTTGCCTCCTGGGCCTTTTATTTCCACAGGACAATTTATACATGAAAGCTTGCTGCCCTTAGAGCGAAAGCAAGAGACGAACTGAGGGATGAGACATAATCCAAGAGGGGAGCCAGTTTCTTTATAACTGAATGTAGTACCCATCTCTTTTGTGTAGCTTTTTCATTAGAAGCAGGTCAGAGGTCCAGCCCACACCCCAGGAAATTGGATTCTGAATGGGGTAAATACCAGGAGGCGGGATTCACTAAGACTTACACAGAAATGTCCACATACAGCTTGTAAATTTCCCCAGTGTTACACCATAAGGATCTGAATAACTTCTCATCTTTCCTCCCAAAGACACAGAAAATCCAAGTTTACTGATCCTGGAATGGGCAACCTGACCTACAGCAACCCGTCCTACCGAACTTCCACTCAAGAAGTGAAAATTGAAGCAATCCCCAAACCAGCCATGTACAATCAACTGTGCTATAAGAAAGAGGTATAAATGGAAATTACTTAAGGTTTCAGGGAGGGTAGGGGTAGATGCCTGAGTGCAGCAGTAAGGGTTTTTGGGGTCCCAGCTACCATCTAGCAAGTTGGAGAAAACAGAACTGAGGATAATTTAGATTTCTGGAATCTGTTTTTTTTGGGGGGCGGGGGGGGGGCGTTGTACTGGGAATTGAACTTAGGACCTTGTTCTAGCCAGGCAGGCATTTGTGCCACTGGGCTATCTCCCCAGTCCTGGAATCTAGAATCTTTGAAGAACCTTAAAGAGAGGAAGATTAGAAAGCAGATCCCAGAAGACAGAAAGCAGAGTGTATAAGAGGTTCTTTCCCTTCTAGAATTGCTATTCCCCTGCACTGAAGCCATGGGCTTCCCCAGATGACAAACCCAGAGCTCTTGGGACTCTCCCTTTTCTAACCTCTGGTCCAGGCTGGTGGCACCTGTGGCTGGAGTGACTGGCTTTCCATTATCCTTTCTCTTATCGCAGGGTCTTAGAGACTTTTCTGAAGAGTTCTGAAGACTCACTTGCTCTTCTTTTTTTAACTGTTTTCTCACTATAGTAGAAAATTATTTGCTGAATGTTTAGTTATGAAAAATAGTCCTGCTTCAGCAAGGTATGGTAATCCTGACTCTATGTCTGTAATTTCAGCTAATTGGGAGGCTGCAGCAAGAGGACCACAAGTTTGGGGCCAGCTTGAGCAATTTAGGAGAAACTTGTCTCAGAAAACAAAAATAAAAAAGGTTCAGGATTCAGCTCAATAGTAGAGTGCTTGTCTAGCATACGGGAAGCTCTGGGTTCAGTCTCTAGTACTAGAAAAAAAATTTTGTTTAAATCTCCTTTCCAGGCCGGCGAGGTAGTGTAATAGAATAAGCACTTGCCGGGCAAGCGCAAGGTCCTGAGTTTAATCCCCAGTTCTGAAAAAAAAAAGAATAAAATCTCCTTTCCAGGACAGGGAGATAGCTCAGTAGAATAAGTGCTTGACAAGGTCCTGAGTTCAGTCCTTGATACTGCAAAAATAAACAAATAAATAAATAAATAAATAAAATAAAAATCTCCTTTCCATAAAGGATCTATAATGGGGGATTTCAGATTTTCCTGGTATGATATAACCCATGTTTTCTTTGAAAATCCTGTAAGTTTTGTCCGGGTTATTCTTTATAAAGATCCCAATCACTATGTGTGGCCTGTGTCACACAGTGACACTGCTCTCACCTGCAGGGCTTTCATGCAAAATCAGTGTAATTTACCCAACAAACTTGTGCTTTCTGGACCCAGGAATTCCTATCTTTAACAAACTTCCCTAGGGTTGGGGAGATAGTTTGGTGGTCTAAGCACCAGCCTAACAAGCACAAGGATCTGAGTTTGATCCTTGGTACCACATGCTATGCCATCCCTGGAACATCAGGCATGCGGCCCCGAAACCAGGCATGGTGGCACACACCTGTAATCCCACTGCTGGGGAGGCTGAGACAAGAGGATCACTGAGTCCAAGCTGTGTAGCGAGACTCTATACTAAATAGATGAATGGATAGATAGATAGATAGATAGATAGATAGATAGATAAATTTATTTATTTTTATGGCTCAAGAGAGAGTGTGCTGGGGTAGCATGCAGGTCTGGGAATGGCAGATCCTTCCTCACAGAATTTGTCTGAAAGATTCAAACATTCTTGGGATCCAGGAAGGTTGGGTGCTGCAGAAAAGAACATAATGAAGGTGGTCAGTTAGAGATAAAAGCAGCAGTGGAGTACATGCGTATGTGCAAGGCCTTGGGCTTCATCCCCAGCACCATCAGGAACAAAAGAAGAAAGAAGAGAGATGAAAATTGTGTGACGTCTTTCTTCTCTTGTCTGCTTCTTTCTCAGCAGCTCTTTCACCCCTCTGATAGCCTCTCGCCCTTTCTCTTCTGATTTCCTCTTGATTTCAGGTACCCATTACCGTGTGCATACAGGGAGTGTTGTCCCCGGTATTGCTAGTGTCTCCTGCCCTATCTGTCCCTGACTTACCCAGTGTGTCCCTGGGATGAGGACTCTGAGTGGCCCACATCTTACCTCACACTAATGGCGGCTTGGAGGGCGAGCAGGGAAATGGGTACCTGTGTGTCCCTATGTGCTTGTGAGCTGTTTCGGTCTTCCTCTGCATGCTGGGGATAATTGTCACTTCCACAGGGCGGGGCCCAATGTCAAAGCACCTAGCTCATCTTCTGCTGAATGTAGAGCCCAATAACTGTCTATGGAACCGAGTTGTCACTAACAAATCAGCAGTTGCAGGTCCCACGACAGAACCCAAAGCTGTGGCTTATGTGATCCAGGCGGGGGCAGCATGTTAATTGGTTTTCCTTAGAAGCCAAGAGCAGGGCCTGGGAGATAGCTCGTGGCACAAGTGCCTGCCTGGCAAGTGCAAGGTCATGAGTTCGAACCCTAGTCCCACAAAAAAACAAAACAAAACAAATCAAAAAAAGAAACCAAGAACGAGGGTACCCTTTGAGGGAACCATAAAAGGGGAATGATGAGCAGAAATCCAGGCCATCTGCCACACCCAGTGCAATTTTGGAAATTCCCGGGGAAGGGGGTGGAGGATGAAGAAACAAAGACAAGAGTCAGGATGCAGAAAGCTGAGGTCAGGTGGAGCCTCCTCTCCTGGTGGGAAAAAAAAGAACTGCCCAGTGACGGCAGTGCATTTATCTATACACTCAGGAGGTGGATGAGGGTGAAACCCCTCTAACAGTTTTTTTCCCTGGCTCACCTTGGGCACTCTCTGTGTGATCGATCTCCAGATCTCCAGCTTCCGCCACTTCCCACAGCTATCCTTGGAAAGATCCAGGGTGCTTGGGAATGGTCCCAGGGGAAATTGGTTGCAAGGTACAGGGCCTCCTTGGGTCATGGACATTTAGAACCCAAATAAGAGGCTATTCTGGAGCTCTCCTGTTTTCCCTCCTAAATTCTCCACTTAACAAAATTGGAAGACATCATTAAGAACAAAATAGCATATCAAGAAGTTCAAAGTCCTAAATAGATGCTCCTTTCATTGCTTTTGTCAATTGACTTTAATTATTTATATTGATCAGCATGATGCTCCATTACTAAATCACCATAACAGTGTAACAAAAGCGAGCATGTTTTACTGCATCCTCTGTCCTGTATCCAACACCAGTGATTGCTGTACTGAACCCTCACTGTAATTGCTTGTGAGGCATGGATATTGTTACTCTCCCCACCCTGCAAATGCAGAGACTGAGTCTTCAAGACATTTAAGTAATTTGCCCAAGATGACATAGCCCGTGAATGGCTTATGCAGGACCGGAAGTCCTGGTTCTCCTCTCTGCTAATGGTAATGTCATTGGAGCTGCCCCTCCTGAAGGGAGCCATCTGGTCTCATTTTCCCATTAGTCTGAGAGGTTTTTGCCCACACTTACCCCATGCAGTGCATTGTCAGATCCTTTGAAGAAAGCCAAGGGACTGACAGTTTGTCTCCACTCTCCGCCCTAGGGTGGGCCCGACCTTAACTACACCAAGGAGAAGATCAAGATTGTCGAGGGAATCTGCCTCCTGTCCGGGGACGATGCGGAGTGGGATGACCTGAAGCAGCTGCGCAGCTCCCGGGGGGGCCTTCTGCGGGATCATGTGTGCATGAAGACGGACACGGTGTCCATCCAGGCCAGCTCCGGCTCCCTGGATGACACAGAGACGGAGCAGCTGCTGCAGGAAGAGCAATCCGAGTGTAGCAGTGTCCACACTGCAGCCACTCCAGAGAGACGGGGCTCCCTTCCAGATACGGGCTGGAAACACGAACGCAAGCTCTCCTCAGAGAGCCAGGTCTAAACGCCCACGGCTCTTCCCTGCCTGCCTATTTCTTCTCTGTGGACTTCCGGTCCTTGTGCCCGCTTATACAGCAGGCCTCCTTCCCATGCGCTCATCCTCCTCTTCCACCCCATCCCTACTCCCAGCCCTTCCATGGGAGCTGATTTCCTGCTGAGTCCATAACTGCCTGGGCATGAGATACAAGGGTGCCATCGCGAGAATTGAGACCTGGATTATACCACAGACCTCACCTCTTGCATCCGTCCTGCGTATCCTGAAACTAGACTCAGTAAAAATTCCTTGTCAGTGCAGAACTCCACCCCCGGTCCCAGGGCCACTCAGTGCCTGCCTCACAGCTCCAGGGCAGCTGGCGAAGCAAGACTGCTCCCCGTCCCAGCTAACATGATGGCTTCTCTGAGGACTTGCCCACCCAGGGCTGGGCCGAGGACCATGGGTACAGAGAGGCGTGATGGATAGAGGCTGAGAGAAGGAAGAGCACACCCAGCAGGTCTGGGCATTCTTGAAACCTCCAGTCTCGTGTAGCTAATATGAAAAAGCTCTTGGGAGTACTCAGGTGTCCTGGGTAACCTGTCTGTTGCTGGCAGTGGACAGTCTTCCAGCCCTACGTGTCACTGCTTTGGCAGCTACAGATGCCAGTGAGAGGTGGGGGTGGCTCCCTCCCCTTTTTCTTCCTGCTGTGATGTCTGGATACTTCTCTGTCAGATGAGTGGGCCCTACACAGGGCTGCTGGCTATTTAGAGTTCTCTCTGGGTGCCATCCCTGGCCAGTACCTTTCCTAGATCTTGGATGTTACCAGGTGGGCAGCCAGTGGCTTGAGCGGAGGGTTGGGCCTCAGGGGCCGAGTCTGACCTTTAGGTTCCTGCCACATTCTTCCCGCAGGCTGTGGGATTCGAAGGAAGTGGTCCTTCACAGTCATTCAGAGAACTAGAAGTTGCCATAAATGGTCAGGAAGCACAAGTAGAGATGTGGGCCACCTGGGGACCGAAGAGAACTTCTGTGTTCTTTCTCAATCACTCAGGGACAGGGCTCACGGAGGTGGTGACATTCCTAGTCCAGCTCTCTTCTCCACTGATTGACTTTCCGTCTGAGAGACCCCACCACTGGGTTCATGCTCATATGTGCCCAAGGCCTGTGTCTCAGGCATGCAGAGAGGGATTTGAAGCCTTCTGCTGCCCTGGAATTTCACCCTAGCACTCACTTGGGGGGTGGGCTTGGTTTAACTTTTCTGACGTGGTCTTGTGGCACCAGCAATCTCCAGAGTCCTGTGGCAAAGAGGGCCAGATGAAAGCATCAGGCTGAGCAGGGAACAAAAGGGTGAAAGGAACCATAGCTGAAGCCCTCTCAGTCTAGGGCAGACCCAGCCCCCTCTTCTCCCCAGGGAACTGGAGCAGGAGAGGAGGATGGGCTGAGAAGGGAGGGGGCAGGCTGAGAAGGGTGGGGAGAGGCTCTTGGGAATTTTCCTGATCCTAAGCATCACCCTTGGTTATTAGACTTGAGAAATCAGCAGCCAAACTTGTAGATGAAAAAGAAGCCCGGGATCCAGTCTTTTCTGGTCAGTTCTGTGATTGCCAGGGACAGGTGCCAAAGCCCTTCCCTGCTTGCCCTAGCCAGGCCCAGGTCTGAACCTCCACATAGGCCGGACCCAGAAGGCCCAAAGCAGCACACCGAGTGGGAGAGATGGGGTACCATTTCCAGGAGGAAATGGGGACATTTCACACGTGACAGGCAGTACAAGAAGGAGCAGTTGAGTCCTTAAATTCACAGTCGGGAAGGAGAAGAACGTGAAAAGGTGACATTTTCTTGATGGAGAGGGGAAAGGCCTGTTGTTGCACTTGGGCTATTCAGAATGTGGAAAGGACATATTTGAGGAAATATCTATTTGAGCACTGATTTACTCTGTAAAAACAAAAGAAAACAAAAAACAATCTCTCTGTCCTAAACTAATGGAAGTGATTCTCCTGCACTCATGTGTAATGGTTTTAACGTTACTCACTGGAGAGATTGGACTTTCTGGAGTTATTTAACCACTATGTTCAGTATTTTAGGACTTTATGATAATTTAATATAAATTTAGCTTTTCTTAATGACCTTGCCTGGCTTGGAGTCATAACTAATCCTGGGCCTCCCCCCATCGGCGGGGGGACCCGTGCTATGTGAAACCACCTGCCTGCAGATGTCGCCTCTGTGACCCTTGAGGAGGGGGAAGCAGTGACTAGCAACAGAGGTGGTGAGATTCCTGCTGGAGTTTTAGCTCCTCTGGTCAAGACCAGAGCACACCAACTTTTGACACCCCTAGAAGGAGCACGAGCAATAGGTTTCATTGCCAGGGCCAACTCGGTTGTCACTGGCTGCCTGAGGTCCTGCCAGACTGGATGGGAAAACTGTCCTGGTCGTTAGTGATATTTCATGGTACCACAAGGGAATGTCATAACATGTATCCCAGGTGCCTTATATTTCCATTCTAGGTCTTTAAGGACTTCAGTGTAACAGAATTTGAGTCTGCCTTGTGGTGTTCACTGGCCAGACTGTGGTAGACAAAGAAAAATCTAAGAATAGGGGCAAGGAGGGCTGATTCTAGTCCCTGGTTTCCACTCTCTGTTTGACCTTAACTTTCATAGGTGTTTCTGGGAGTGGATCATTCAGATTCCATTTATTTCTCACAAGCTGCCTTCCTGCCTTGTGTGATGATGCATACCTGCAATGCCAGCACTCTGGGAGGCTGAGGCAGGAAAATCAAGTTCAAACCCAGCGTGGACAACTTAGTGACTCAGTGAAACCCTGTCTCATAGTTAAGTAGAAACAGCTCAGTGCAAAGGCCCCAGGTTAGTCAATCCCAGAGATAGGGAGATAGAGAGATAGAGATGGAGAGGGAGGAGAGGGAGAGAGAGAGAGATGACTTTTAGCTCCTCCACTAGGCTGGAATCAGGGGCTAGGGTTCCTTTCCCAGGCTCCCTGGATGTGATACTACTCAGCAAAAATTGACAGTCATGGTGGTCTAGATGCAAAAATGCAGAACTTCGTACCAAATCTCAGTAGTTGATTTTCAAAGTCATAAATAATCCATAACTGGGCAGAGTGGCACACCTGTAACACTGGCACTCAAAACCAGTCTGAGGGCTGGCAAGACAGTTCAGTGGACTAAGGCACTTAGGCAAGTGCAGGGACTGGGGTTCAACCCCTGGCACCACAAGCTGTGCTGGCCATGCCGAGCAGGCCACCAAGTCTGTGACACCTGTAATCCCAGTGCTCGGGAGGCTGAAAACAGGAGGATCACTCTGAGTCTGAGATGCATAGTGAGACCCTGTACCAAATACATTAAAAAAAAGAAAAAAGAAAAAGACCAGTGTGGGTAATTTAGTGACTTACTGAGACCCCATCTCAAAGTAAAAGGTAAAGGGCGAGGGCTGTAGTTCAGTACAAGGGCACCAAGTTCAATCCCCAGAACCACCAAACATGCATGTGCACACGGTCACTGGAATAATGCCCCATTCATTCATTCATTCATTCATTCATTCATCTCATCTACTGTGGGCCAGACACTGTCTGCCTATCACAAGGAATACAGTCACAGAGTTTCAAGCCTAGCAACACCACCTCTCCCACCCCAAAAGGAGGAGGAAGAGGAATAGAAGAAAAGGAAGAGAGATGATGAAAGCAAGAAAGGATAAAGAGTCATAGTTAAATGATGAGAGATGCAAGTGTGAGCTACAGGGAACAGTGCCCCCCATTTAGCACAGAATGCCAGGATAGAAACAAGAATAACCATTTCTCCCTCTCCTACTGCTCTTAAAACAAAAAAAAAAAAAAAAAAAAAAAAAAAAGAAAGGAGGAATCTTGTAGATGGGTAGATAATTCCCTGTCTGGTTCTCTGGATATCAACCCTGAATCTGAAAAGACAATTTTTTTTCCCCCTTTGGAAAAAAACTTTACTAAAAATTAAAAAAAAAGGGTGGGGGGGCTGGCGAGAGGGTTCAGTGGTCTAAAGCGCCTGCTTAGGAAAGCTCAGGCAACTGCAGGGACTGTGGTTCGATCCCCGGCACCACATGCTGCGCCAGCCCCACCACCAGGCTGAGCCAGCCACAAAATAAATAAAGAAACAAACAAACAAACACAAGCAAACAAATAAATAAAAAAAATTTTAAAAAAAGAAAAAAATCTTTACTATTAAATGTCCTATGTACTTAAAACATAAAGTCAAGAAGTAGAATGGTTTCACTAATGAATTACCACAACATAAGGAGAGGATGATTTTAGCTTGGAAGAATGTTTTCCTTTATATAACGTCATTTTTGTTTCGTTATTTATATATATTTTATTTTAAAGAGAACAAAAGATAAAAAGTTAGTAACAATATAGAATTTGGAAAAACAATAGAAATTCAACAATAGTTGTTATAGGGCCGGCAAGATGGTTCAGCGGTCTAAAGCACCTGCTTAGGAAAGATTAGACAACTGCAGGGACCATGGTTCGATCCCTGGCACCACATGCTGCACCAGCCCCTGGGCAGGCTGCGTCGGCCATAATACAAAAAAAAAAAAAAAAAGAGCAAGAGAAGACAAATTCTAACTGGGCATATTTTAGCAAACCGCATTTCAAATGAAGTCAGTGTCTTTCTATATTACATGAACACACTTGTACTCAAAATGCAAAGATCTGTAGCTCATACGGACAGCTCCCTAGCATGAATGGATGCTTTCAAGCAAACTTAGGCCTGAAAAAAATGGAAAGGCAATGACACATGGCCTCGCAGAGGAGGCTTTGTGCATGAGTGGGAGCTGATTCTGGAACACAGGCACACAGCTTCAGTCCTGAGGCAGGAGGATCACAAACTCAAGTTCAACTTTGTATGCTTTGTCTCAAATGAACATGACAAGGGCTGGGCTTGGAGCTCAGTGTGAAAGTCCTGAAGTCCTCAATCCTCAGTACCAAAAACAAAATGGTGAGGTACCATACAGCTCTAAGAGTGGCATGCTGCCCATCAAAGGAACCCAGCCAGTTTTATTTTTAGTTTTTTGGTTTGTTTTTTTTTTCTTTTTTGCGGAACCAGGGATTGCACTCAGGCCCTTGAGCTTGCCAGGCGAACCCAGCCAGTTTTAGTTCACAGGTTTTTATTTACGGATGTAATGATGGGAATGTTTTTTTGTTTTTTTGTTTTTTTTTTTTAGTGAAGAGTCTACAGGGTCCCACTACAAAGATCAGACTTGTAGTGATCTTCCTGTTTTCAGCCTCTCAAGCACTGGGATAATAGGCATGCACCACCATGCCCAGTCTCAATTGCCATCTCAGCACGCCCAAGGGATGGGGCCGGCACAGCATGCTGGGAATTGAACCCCACCTGCTGCCCTCTGCCTAAGCAGGAGCTTAGTCCACTGAGCTATCTGGCCAGCGCTATGGATGCAATGATGGAAATGATGGAAATGTGGTTGAAGGGCTAGGGATGTAGCTCAGTGCTGAAGTCCTGCCTATGATGTGCAAGGCCCTGGGTTCAATCCTCAAAACCACATAGACAGACAGGCAGACAGACAGACACACACACACACACACACACACACACACACACACGAGTGCTTTTTAGGCTGAGAAAATCTCTATCTTTCCTTCCTATAAGAAGACTCAACTGATCCACTTATGTATGTTTGGGAATGTCTGAGGCAGCCTTTGTTTCGAAACATTCCCTTGCCTGCCCGTTTCTTTTCTCTGTGGATCTTTCTTAAGAACCAACCAGCGAAAGCTGGGATCCACTCAGCAGAGGGAAGTTTCATTTCCAGCCACAGCTCCATGTCCCAGCGTTGGACCTCTTGGCCTGGTATCAAAACAGACCCAGACAGTCTAATTAGTTAAGGGTCTGAGTTGAAACTCAGGGCTATGTTAGCCCCAAGCTACGTAATCTGCTGTTTCATTTTAATGACCTTAAAGGGGCAAGAAGGTGGCATGTCCTGCATATCCCGCCCTTCCCCAGGGCTTCCCTTCTATCCCTCCAAATCCTGCTGATAGTCTCCTGTGAACCTCTATCTCCTCCTCTGCTCCTTCCTCTGTGGTGGGGCTGATATTTCTGTGGTCAGAGTTCTTGGAAAGCCTGCATGCTGGAGGCAATGAAAAAATAGGCTGAGGGGCGAGCTGTTCATTCCTTCATCTAACCAGTGCCTATAAAATGCAGCCACATGGGCCTTATGGTCTTGGAGAGCCATTAGGCACAAAACCCATAGTCTCTTAATGTCACATCCATAGCCTCACTGCCACCTGGGAGGGATAAGGGGCAGGCACTTGGGCTGAAAGGTGAAAAGAAGTTATCACTAAAGCTGCTCCTTTTGCCTGGTGTGATGGTAGTACACAACCGTAATCCCAGCATTCAGGAGGCTAAGGCAAGATAGCGTGTGCTACATGGTGACTTCAAGATCAGCTAGACTACAAAGCAAGACTCTATCTTTCTTTTTTTTTGGTCTTTTTGAGACAGAGTCTCACTGTGCAGTTCAGGCTGCCCTTGAGCTCACTTTTGTAGCCCAGGCTGGTCTCGAACTCACACTGATCCTCCTGCCTCAGCCTCCCAAGTGCTAGGATTATAGGCATGCACCACCACACCTGGCTCATGAGACCCTATCTAAAAAAAAGGGAAATGCCTACTACAACCACTCAGCAGCCACAATATTTGACATTAATTTCCTGCTTCTGGTTGTAAGAACGAAGGTTCACTTTGATCCCTAATGCCTGCTTAGCGATTAATTTCCTACTGCAAAGGCCCTAGAATAAACACCACCGCACACGGCCCTGATAAATATACAGATAAATGCTAACCAACGATAAAAGATGCCTGGCTGAGCATTTGTTGACCATCTGCTGTAGACGGGTACTGTGTTAGGTTTTTCGGAAGCCCTACCAGACCTGCCACTCCTCCTGCAGCACTATCAGAACTTGTCTACTGCTGACTACTCTGCCCTGGCTATGCTGGTCTCCCCATCCCTCAAACCAGCCAGGCATGCACCCAACGTTGGCCCTTTGTGGAGCTGTTCCCTTGGCCTGGCACTTGGCTCCCCTAAATACGCACACAACTACTCTCACCTTCAGCTCTTTGCTCAAAGGTAATCCCAAAGGAACCTATCCTTGCCACATCTTTAAACAGCACAGTCTTCCCAGCCTATCTGTCCCTTTACCCTATTTTAGTATCTTTTCTTTTCCTCACTGCACATATTTTCTAATATCATACTGTGTTTTTTTTATTTACGTAGTAAGTGCTGTGTTGACTCACTAGTAAGAGCTCTCTGAGTAGAAGATAACTTTTTTTTTTTTTTTTTTTTTGAGATAAGGTCTCACTCACGCAGTTTGGGCTTAGATTTGTGGCCCTCTTAGCGGGGTATGGTGGCATACACCTGTAACTCCAGCATTCAGGAGCTGAGGTATGAGGATCACTGTCAGTTTGAAGCCAGCCTAGGCTACATAGGGAGTTTGAGGCCAGCCTCAACTACATAGCAAGACTCTGTTTCAAAAAGTGAAACCAGGGGCCGGCAAGATGGTTCAGTGGTCTAAAGCGCCTGCTTAGGAAAGCTCAGGCAACTGCAGGGACTGCAGTTCGATCCCCGGCACCACATGCTGCGCCAGCCCCACCACCAGGGCGGGCTGAGCTAGTCACAAAAAAAATAAATAAACGGACAAATAAATAAACACAACAAGCAAACAAATAAATAAATAAAATTAAAAAAATTAAAAAAAAAAAAAAAGTGAAACCAAGGGCTGGCCAAATAGCTCAGCGGATTAAAGCACCTGCAAGCAGGTTCAGGGGCCAGGGTTTGATCCCCAGGCCTGCCGTGCCGGCCCTGCCGCTGGGGTGCACTGAAGTGGCAATTGAGACTGGGCATGGTGGCATGTCCCTGTAATCCCAGCTCTTGGGAGGCTGTAAACAGGCAGATCACTACAAGTCCGATCTAGTAGTGAGACCCTGAACACCCTATAGACCCTTCCCTAAAATACAAAATAAATAAATCAAAAAGTCAAACCAAAATAAATCAACCTTGCCACCTCCCAAGAGCCCCCAAATCATGTGATTATCTTGTCTCTGCCTCCCCAAGGGAGGGAATTTTTGTTTTCTTTATTCATGGATTACTCTTTTTTTTAAAAAAAAAAATTTTTTTTTAAATGTTTTATTTATTTATTTATTTGCTTGTTGTGTTTGTTTGTTTCTTTATTTTATTTATTTTGTGGCTGGCTCAGCCTGCCCTGGTGGTGGGGGCTGGCGCAGCATGTGGTGCCGGGGATCGAACCACAGTCCCTGCAGTTGCCTGAGCTTTCCTAAGCAGGCGCTTTAG
>PVKN010000115.1:0-13495 GCA_004027915.1 Capromys pilorides | reverse complement strand
AATTCATGGATTACTCTTAAGTACCTTGGCAAGCACAAGGTCCCAAGTTTGATCCCTGGTGAGACACACACACACACACACACACACACACACACACAAGTTAATGGATTCAGATCTCTAATTGCCATTTCCCAGTAGGGCTACACCACAGTGGTCCAAAAGACAAAGGGATTTTGCCATCTTGTTCTAAAACTCTCCAGGATCCGAGCAGCATATCGCCTTTATTGGGAAAATTGGAATTCTCCTTAAATGTAATCTTCAGTTTATTCCTGTGATCCACGCTCTCCCCCAGGCTTTCACTATGTGGTTCAGGCTGGCCTTAAACTCACTCATGTAGCCTAGGCTGGTCTCAACTCACAGGATCCTCCTGCCTCAGCTTCCTGAGTACTGGGAATATAGGTGTGCACCATCACACCTCACACCTGTGATTTATTTTTTTAAAGTCTTGCTATGTATTCAACACTGGCCTTGAACTCACTATGTAGCCCAACCTATCCTCAAACTCATAGTAATCCTCCTGCCTCAGGCTCCTAAGTGCTAGGATTATAAACTTGCCCCACCGTACTGGGATAATCCTGATATTTAAACAAAGTAAATATACCAATGACTACAAAAGACTTTTCTTTCCTTTTTTTGCTCTCTCTCTCTCTCTCTCTCTCTCTCTTTGTATCAGGAATTGAACTCAGCTGGGTGTGGTGGTGCCTGCTTGTAATTCCAGCACTTGGGAGGCTAAGGCAGGAGGATCCTGTGAGTTGAGACCAGCCTGGGCTACACAAGTGAGTTTAAGACCAGCCAGAACTATGTAGTGAAAGCCTGGGGGAGGGCGCAGATCACAGGCCCTGTCTCAAAAAAAAAAAAAAAAAAAGAAATTGAACTCAGGACCTTGCACTTGCCAGGCAGGCACTGTGTCACTGAGCGATATCATTGCCCTCCATTTATTTATTTATTTATTTATTTATTTATTTATTTATTTATTTATTTATCATTGTGGAACTGGGGATTGAACTCGGGCTTTTGCACTTGCCAGGTAAGCGCTTATTCTACTGAGCTATCTCCTCAAACCCCCCACTTTATTTTATTTTATTTTTATGTATTTGGTACAGGGTTTCACCACGAAGCTCAGACTCATAGTGATCTTCCTATTTTCAGCCTCCCCAGTGCTGGGATTACAGGCTTGCGCCACCATATCCAGTATGGTGGGGGCAAGGGAGAGGCTGGCATGGTGCTGGGCATTGAACTCCAGTCTCTTCACTTGCCTGAGTAGGTGCTTAATCCGCTGAGCTATCTTGCCAGACCTATTTTAGCTTTTTAATTTTTTTTTAGTGCTGAAGACTGAGCCCAGGGCCTCTTTCTTACTTGCTAGACCAGCATTCTACCATTGAGCTAAATCCCCAGCTCCTTTAATTTTTTTAAATTAAGTTTGTTGGTACAATTCAAATATACATAATGGTCATATTCATAATAGGGAATTTGTACCTATATATCATATATCTTTAGGGGGGGGGTACTGGAAATCAAACTCAGGACCTTGTGTTTGCCAGGCAGGCACTTGTGCCACTGAGCTACATCCCTGGGCCCTTGTATATGATACAACTTGATTCCTCTTTTTCTTCCCAATCCCCTATTTCTATTTATTTCTCAACTATTTTTCAAAGATTACTACTGTTTGCTTTGATCTGTTCCTGTCCTTCACCAACCTTCACATCTTTCCTGTCTCCCAACATTGCACTCTTTCTGGTCTGCCTTCAGGAGCTGTACATCTCGTCCACACAAGAGAAGTGATTCCCAAGGGAATAGCATTTGAGCCTGAGAATCTATTCTCCCAGCTTCCAGCCTGCATCTTCCAGGCCTGCCTAGACGATTCCATTTAAATACTTCACTGGCACATATAAGTAAACAAGTCATAAACCAGATTCCCCGTCTTCCCCTTGTGACTGGTTTCTCCTGACTTTCTCCTTCCATTTGGACAACCACTGCCCTCCTAGTCCCTGGGCTCAAATCTTGGCCCTGCCTCTGACTCATCCCCCTAAATGGGGCTCGCCCTCTCCTTGCACCTAATCTAATTGCCTACCAAATCCTTCTTTCTTTCCTAATGCACTCTCATCTTTTGCATGCTATTATCTCACCAGACTCCAAACTGGGCTTCCAACTGGAACCTATTTTATTTTATTTTGTTTTGTTTTTGTGGAACTGGGGCTCAAACTCAGGACTTTGCACTTGCCAGGCAGGCACTCGTACCCCTGAGCTATCTCTCCAGCCCTGGAACCTATTTTAAATGATCAAGCTAATTAATTGTCTAAAGTACAATTGGAGTTTTTGTTAGCTTTTTGCTCAGAAATCAACATCTCCCCAGTACCAGCTTATTAAGAGTATAAACTGCTTACTTTGGTATTTAAGACACTGCAAGAATTGCTCCTTTATTTCATTTCACTATATGACTTTCTCTGTCAACCTTGTGTTCTATGACTTCCTAACATGAATCTTGCCCTAAATCAACTCTCTATATCCAGTTCTACCTATAAAGTGTACTTGCTCTTACATTTCCTACTGCTAGCCATAGCCAGTCTCCTAGCTTTATGGGGGGAGAAAAAAAAGAAGTAAAATAGCAATAGTAAAACAACTCATTTCTTTGGCACACGCCTGTAATTCCAGCACTTGGGAGCCTGAGGCAGGAGGATTGATGTGAGTTCGAGACCAGCCTGGGCTACAAAAGTGAGCTCAAGGCCAGCCTGACCTGCATAGTGAGACCCTGTCTCAAAAAGACCAAAAAAAAAAAAAATCATTTCTTCCCTGGTAAGTCCACTCCTAGTAAGTGTTTGTAATTCCACAAATGTTCTAACCATTTTTGGGCACATATACACACATATGTTTATAGCTATGTATAATGAAATTGCTCAACGTATATTTTTCATCAATAATAAAATCTGCATTTTTCTATTTCTGTAATATAGATTACATTCATTTTCAGTGTTTGCATAGTGTTTGACTGAGTGGCTATTTCAAAATTTATGCAAAAATTTCCTATTGATGGTGACATGGTTTCCAGATTTTTTTTCTATCTTAAGTAGAGTTTCAGTAAACATCATTGTACATTTTCCTTTGCATACTTGTGTAGATCTGTAGGAGGTGTAACAGAGGCATTACTTGGCTATGGATCGTGTACATTTTACATATCACCAACAGCCAAATTGTTCTCCTAAAAGTTTGTGTCAACTACACACTCTCTTTTTTTTTTTTTTTTTTTTTTGTCTTTTTGAGACAGGGTCTCATTATGCAGTTCAGACTGACCTTGAGCTCACTTTTGTAGCCCAGGCTGATCTTGAACTCGCACTGATCCTCCTGTCTCAGCCTCCCAAGTGCTGGGATTACAGACTTGTGCCACCATGCCTGGCAATTAAACTCTTACCAACAGTATGTTTGAGCATAGATTTCTCCAAATCTTACCAAAGGCTATTGGACATTTTCGTCTTTGCAGTTTGATAGATGGAAGCAAAACACAGAAAAAGTGATTGTTTATTCACTTTTAGTCATTCTTTCTCTATCTTTTAGGCTGTTGCAATTCCACCTGTCTTAAATCTCAGATTAGGGTTAGGGAGATAGTTCAGTGGCCTAAGCGCCTCCCTGGCAAGCACACAAGGACCTGAGTTTAGTGTCCTGATATTGCACACCCAAGCCACCCAGGGCCTGGTGGCACACACCTCTAATCCCAGCGCTGGGGAGGATGAGACAGGAGGATCACTAGGACTCTGAACTGGTGCGCAGTGAGACCCTGTATCTAATAAAATAATGATAATTTAAAAATCTCAGACTAAAAGTCCACCCTCTCCACAGATTCTCTCCACTAGATGTCTCCATTTTGGAAACATCTGCTAGTTTTCATTTAGATGGTTCTCATATTGCCTTAAATACTAGTGACTGAATTGGGTGTAGTGGTCCATGCCTGTATTTCCAGCATGTGAGGGGCTGAGGCAGGAGGATGCCCTGAATTAGAGGCCAACCTGGTATATATATATATATATATATATATATATATATATATATATATATATATTTATATATAGTGAGTTTAAGGACAGCCTAAGTTGAAGTATGAAACCCTGTCACAAAATAACTAAATAAATAACAGTGACTGGTTTACGTTGTTTACTTCTCCAATCACTATAAAATCCCTTAGAATCAAAGTCCTAATCTGAGAGTCAGGTGTGGTGGCACACATCTGTAATCCCAGCACTTGGGGTTCTGAGGCAGGAAGATTGGTGTGAGTTTGAGACCAGCCTGCGCTATAATAAGTGAGCTCAAGGCCAGCCTGAACTGCATAGCAAGACCTGTCTCAAAAAGACAAAAAATAAAGTCCTATTCTGATTCATAGAAACATTGAATGTAGGGTCTAAAGAAGAATTTTGGAGATTATATTAATGAACCCATTGTTTGTTCGTTTGTTTATGCAGGGTCTCACTAGGCAGCCCAGACTTGTAGTGATCCTCCTGATTTCTGCCTTCCTAGTGCTGGGATTACAGGTGTGTGCCACTAGGCCAGATGGCTCAGCGCACCCAAGGGTGGGGCCAGCGCGGGCATGCAGCACCAGGGATTGAATCCTGGCCCCTGCGCTTACCTAAGCAAGTGCTTAGTCCACTGAGCTATACTCACTGGCCTTGAACTCGTCCATCTTATTTTATTTTAATTAATTAATTTATTTATTTGTTGCGGTGCGGGGGTTCAAACTCATGACCCTGCCCTTGCCAGGCAGGCACTTATGCCACGGAGCTATCTCCCCTGCCCTTTGAATCTGTTCATTTTAATAAAAGGAGATTTGTTTTGTTTTCGTCTGTTTGAGACAGGGTCTCGCTGTGCAGTTCAGTCTGGCCTTGAGCTCACTTTGTAACCCAGGCTGGTCTCCAGCTCACAAGGATCCGCCTGCCTCAGCCTCCCAAGTGCAGCGATTACAGGCACGAGTCCACGGCAATCTGCCTCTCTCACTGCACTTGCAGTATTTGGTGATTGCACAAGCAGTATTTGGTGATTGCAAAGACTCGAACATTAGCCAGGTATTGACAGCACCTTAAATATCTACAATTAAAACAAACATGCTGGTGAGTGGAAATGAGCAGCTCTACACACACCTGTCTCTCCTCTGTCGGGGTCATTTGTGGCTTTTTCTCCAGTTGCCCGGCTTCCCAGTTGAGCCCAAAGCGCAGAGTCCCCGAAGAGATGCAATTCTGCGCGGCCCCTTTAAGGCTGCGGGCGGCGCGTGCCCACAGTCCTTTTAAATGGACCAATAAACGCGCGATGGGCGGTCCACCGAGGACCAATCATTAAAGAGGACACTGCGGGGTGTGCGGCGGCCCAAGCGGTTTCAAACGGCTTGGAGCAGGCCTCTCGGTTCTGACTCGCCTGAGGTGAGTGGGCAGTGGTGCCTGAACCGGTGGCACAGGTTCTCAGAACCGGGGGTCGCGCGCGCGGAGGGCCCCCGAACGCCAGGCGGAGAGTCTTCGGGTCGCGCGCCCGCCCTGCCCCGCGGACCCCGCAGGTCCGAGGCGGCGGCGCGGGGCGGAGGCCGGGAGACCGGCGGCTGGCAGGGCGGTGGGCGTGGGCGCTTGCCTTCGGCGGAGCACCGGGCTGGGGTTAAGGGGCCCGAAGGCGCGGCGGCGGCGTGCGGCAGCGGCGTGTGGGGTCACGGACCGAGTGGCGCGGCGCTTGGCGGCCGAGCCGGGCCGGGGCCTGGGCGGGGGCCCTGTGGGAGGTGCCTCGCGTGATTGTGAATGAATGAATTAGAGCCCGTGTGGCAGGGCTGGTTGTGAAGGGCCTGGTTGCCTGGGGAGCGTGACAAGGACAGCGGCCTCGCACCTGTGACTCTACAGCCTGCGACCGGAGCGATTCCTAGCAATCGCCGTTCCGCCCTTAACGTCTGGCTTCCTCTCCCAAAAGGTGTCAGTAGAGTTCAGGTATCTCTCCCGCTCCGGCGGTCTCGGGGACCCGAGCTCCAGGCAGCAGCTGCTGGTTGAGCAGGCCTTAGTACTTTAACGTGGGGGCCCGCCCGCTGGATTCCGACTTTTACTCTGGGCACTCGCTGGCTGTGGAACGTAGCTACTACCTGCAGGCCTGCTAATTGCCAGGCGGAATTTAACGCATCCCATTTCGTTTCTTGCGTAGGAAATGATGAAGGAGATGTTGCCAGAATGGCTGCTGAGTGTTAGAAAATATGTTCTTGTTGATAAATCTTAACCAAGTTTTCCATTCATCATTAATAGAGAGTTCAGTTTTTGCAGAACTTGCCCCAAATTTATCTATGACTTAATTTAATTCTCATGGGAACCGAGGCATCAAGCGCTGGCCCAGATATGCCTGTCTTATGTTGCACATAATTATAGTAACTGAAAACTCATTTTTAGGAAGGTGAATTCCTTCTCCATTTTTATCACCCTGAAAAGTCCTTCTTTGACCTAAAGACCAAATAATTTAAGCTCACAAAATTGGAATTTTTTTTTTTTTTTTTTTTTTTTTTGAGGGTGGCGGCTGTTGGGGATTGAATCAGGGCCTTTACACTGACGCACTGACACATTCAACTCTCTTAATTTTTTTTTTTTTTCTTTTTAACTTTTTTTAGTTTTGAGACGGAGTCTCCATAAGTTGCTAAACTGCCAAGACTTGGTTTGAACTTGGAGTCCTCTTGTCTTGGCCTCCACAAGTGCTGAGTTTACAGATGTGTGCTGTCATGCTTGACTTAAAACTTAAGTAACTGGACAAACTAATGTTATGAAATTTAATGATTTAGATGAAGTGAAATCAGTTTATTCAGCATAATTGAAACCTAGTTGGTAAATTTGTAAGAAAAATATTTAAAGGCTGCTCACTTAAGATAGTATGGGCAAGGTATTCTGTAAGCATTGTGGCTTATACTTTTATTATTTATTATCATTATTATTATTGTTTTTTTTTTTTGAGACAGGGTTTGACTGTGTATGCCAAGTACATAATCATTTGGCTTTGCATTCACTCTGTAGCAGACACTGGACTTAAACTTGAAGTGATCCATCTGCCTCAGCCTCCTCTAAGTGCTGGGATTACTGGCCTGTGTCACCACATATGGTTTCTATTCACTATTGTTTTAAAGTTTCCACTATTCACCATAGTTTATTTATTTATTTTAATGTATTCGGTTGTTACAGGGTCTGTTATGCAGCTGGAACTCATAGTGATCCTCCTTTTTTCAGCCTTTCTAGAGCTGGTACTACAGGCTTATGCCACTATGCCCCAGACAGGCCCCTTCAGCCCGCCCTTGGGGGCGGGGCTGGAGAGGCATGTGGTGTGTGTGTATGTGTGGGGGGGAATATTAAACTGAACCTTGCTCCCTGTACTTGCCTAAGCTTGCCTAAGCAGGCGCTTTAGTCTGCTGAGCTATCTTGTGGGCCTCTTTTCACTATAGTTTTAACATTCTGATTATCAATTTGGGATTATGAACATTAGCGTTTGATAATTTTACTAGCCTTCTGCAACTGATAGTTTAATTTTACCTTTTTTAACAATAGAATTTTAATTGCAGAGGTCGGGCATGGTGGTGCACGCCTGTAATCCTAGCACTTGGGAGGCTGAGGCAGGAGGATCGATGTGAGTTCAAGACCAGCCTGGGCTACAAAAATGAGGTCAAGGCCAGCCTGAACTGCACAGCGAGACCCTGTCTCAAAAAGGCAAAAAAAAATTTAAAAAAAAAAAAAAGAATTTTAATTGCAATAAATACAAATACCTTAATGTTATGAACACCTGTTCTAGGTTTTTGAAAGACAATTAAGGGGCCGGCGAGATGGTTCAGTGGTCTAAAGCTCCTGCTTAGGAGGGCTCAGGCAACTGCGGGGACTGCAGTTCGATCCCTGGCACCACATGCTGCGCCAGCGCCACCACCAGGGCAGGCTGAGCCAGCCACAAAATGAATAAATAAAGAAACAAACACAACAAGCAAACAAATAAATAAATAAATAAAATTAAAAAAAAGAAAGAAAGACAATTAAAAATAAGTAACATCTTTAACAATACTTTTAGATACTATTTGAAATCTTAGTGGGGCTGGGCATAATGGCATGTGCCTATAATCTCAGTGCTTGGGAAGCTGAGGCAGGAATATTGCTGTGAATTTGAGGCCAGCTTGAACTAGAGCAAGACCCTATTTTTTGTTTGTTTTTCAGTTTTTTAGGCATTACTGGGAATACTCTGAGACCTCAGCTTGCCAGGCAGGCTTTTATTCCACTGAGCTATTTCCAAATAGAATGCTATTTGGTCTTTCTGACAAGAGAACCTGTATTAAAAGAAAAAGAAGAATCCTAAAATCTTAGTGGAAACGAAAATTTTATATTCAGATTTGGTATAATGGCATCCCATTCATTCATTCAGCAAAAACTGATGTTTACTGGATGTCAGATATTGTTAGAGATTCAGGACTACGCTGGTGAGCCAGAGAAAGACAAAGCCCTTGACCTAAGGGAGTTTGACAGTTTAATCTTTCAAACAACTTTAACAAATTGTAGTTTTTATAGTCCCTCTAGCTCAGTCTTGTCCTTGATGAAAATTTGTTCTTAAGTACTTTCACTAACAGGCACTAACACTTATCAAATGCCGACTGTGTGGCACATTTTATGTTTTTGTTTGTTTTAATCCACTGTTTTACTTAAAGAGATATGAAAATTAAGTGACAGACATGATAGTTGTTAGTAGGTAAGTTCAAAATGCAGTGTTTGGGGCAGTGAGATAGCTCAGCGCCTGCTTAGGCAAGCTTAGGCAACCGCAGGGACTGTGGTTCGATCCCCAGTACCACATGCTGCGTCAGTCCCACCCCCAGGGCAGGCTGAGCTGGCCATAATATAAATAAAAATAAAGTTCAAAATGCAGTGTTTACTGTATTTAAAGTAGACACCATGACAGTGGGGTGGGGTCAAGGGAAAGTGTAAGTTCGAAATTTTAATCTCATTGTGACTGGTAGAGTCTGTGGTCTATGTAGGGAGCTTTGAGTGATTCTTGTATTCTGACATCTTTAATTCAAAATGTTACTTTAGCTCATTATCAGACTAGTTACTCTGCCTGCTTGGTAAATTTCCAGCACATTAAGGCTTTGCTTTTTGGCCTATGCCTTTGCTGTACTGTGTATGGAACAACCTACCCCATTCTCCCTCTACTGTAAGCCTATATTACAGGCTCCTCTTGAGTCTTAGCTCAAATGTCATCTCCTTAGAGAGCCATTTTTCTAAGCTCCCATTTAGATTAGCCCTCCTGGTGACTTTTTCTCACTTTCCTGTATTTACCTCAGAGTGTTGTTATGTGATAGGTTGTTTATTGTTTGCTTGTGTTAGGTTTCCTTACAGAAATGAAAGCAGAGCATGCATTTTTTTTTTCTCTGAGAGATTACCTCAGTATCTTAAACAATGTCTGGTGGTCAAAAGTATTTGTTGAACAAAGGTGGCCCAAACTAGTGTAGCCTCTGTGTGTAAAGTGATAAAGCCAATGTGTAACTAACCAACTGGTTGAATCTGTCACTTTGGATGACAACAGTGTTTTAGTAGCCTAACTTAGAAGTCTTCAGCTAAGAAAAGTAAAAAAATTAGGTTTATGTTTGTCACTAGATCATTCTTCCAACTTGCTTAAATTAAAAAACAAAATTCAAATCCACAGTCTTGTCCTTGATGAAAATTTGTTAAGTACTTTCACTAACAGGCACTAACATTTATCAAATGCCGACTGTGTGGCACATTTTATGTTTTTTGTTTGTTTTAATCCACTGTTTTACTTAAAGAGATATGAAAAGTAAGTGACAGGCATGATGGTTTATTAGTAGGTAAGTTCAAAATGCAGTGTTTGGGCCAGTGAAATAGCTCAGTGCCTGCTTCAGACTAGCGTTGAACTCACTGTGTAGCCCAGGATCGACTTGAACTCCCAGGAATACTCCTCTCTTGAGTGCTTGGATTTATACGTGTATGCCACCACATCCAGCTCTATACCAGAACTAGACAATTAAATAAATCTCTTTTCAATTTCATGATTCTCTCATGCTTAGATTTGGCCTATGGGTTTTTGGCAGGAAGACTGCAGAGGTAAAATACCATTTCATCACATCATATCAAGAGTACATACTAGCCACATAATGTGTCTGTTAGCATTGATCTTGACTCCCTGTTCGAAGTGTGTTTGTAAAGTATCTCCACTTTGAAGCTACTCTTTTTTAAAATCCCTTTCCATACTGCTCTTTGAAATGAATTCAAAGAGCATGTGTACACCCTGCATTTGAGAAATATTGGGGAAAGGTGTTCCCCAACCATCAAGGTAGGGTATTTACATAAATTGATTTGGATTTTTTTGCATAGGTTTATCTATCTTTTCCATTTAAGTGTATTAGTATGGACTCAAATATCTTACTTTTTTTTGTGGGACCAGGGTTTGAATCATGACCTTGCACTTTCCAAGCAGGCACTGGGGAGCTATCTCTCCAGCCCCTCAAATATCTTACTTTATGCTTTGGATTATATTCCAGTACTACTATGTGTTTTGCTCAGATTGTTGCAGTTTGGGCCGCTGAGAGCTGTTGTAGTTGGCTCCTGTGTCCCTTTAGTATGTTGATGGATTGTTGAGTTGGATGATGTGTTTTTTTCTCTTGTGGACTTTCTTGCTTTATGACATTCTAAGGTGCTCCAAGCTCATCTTGTATATTTCCTGTCCCAGAGCTAGAATCAGCCATTTCTTGAAGGAAACTTAATCTTTTGTCTTCACAACTTGATTTATCTCAGGTATTTGTCATAGTAATGGAAAGCTCACTGACACAAAAAATATGTATGTGTGATAAGAATATAGATATATCTAAATATTTCTGCATGTGGTCATCTGTGTGTATGTTAATTTAGACATTTTTTTTACTAGTATCACCCAACTGTAATCCATTACTCAATAGATCATTCTAGAGTCTTCCCCTTTGTAATCTGTAAATTTCTATATCAATAATGAAAAGCCTGGGGGCCAGCGAAATGGTTCAGTGGTCAAAAGCACCTGCTTAGGAGAGCTCAGGCTCAGGCAACTTCAGGGACTGCGGTTCAATCCCCAACACCACATGCTGCACCAGCCCCACCACCAGGGCAGGCTGAGCCAGCCATAAAATAAATAAAGAAACAAATTTAAAAAAAAAAAAAAAAAAAAAAACAAGAAACAACAATAATGAAAAGCCTGACTTCTCAATTTATTTAATTGTCTAGTTCTGGTATAGAGCTGGATGTGGTGGCATACACGTATAATCCAAGCACTCAAGAGAGGAGTATTGCTGGGAGTTCAAGCCCATCCTGGGCTACATAGTGAGTTCAAGGCTAGTCTGAAATACATTCCACAAAATAAAAACAAAACAACCCAAAAAACAATGCAGAGATAGTAGTGTCAGAGTTGTTAACTTTGTCTCCTGTGGAAGATAACTTTACCAACTATAGTAAGATGCTTTTGGTTTTAGTCATTTAAACACTATAATTATTTTGAAGTTAGAGCAAGCACCTCTTCCCCACCCCCTTTGTAAGATTGTTTCACACATTTGTGATATTGTTAGAGTCACTTGTTACAGTGTTCATTCTTTTCTGGGATTCTTCAACATTTTCAAGGTCTTTTTAAAGTTTGCACACATTAAAGCTTGTTACAAACATGGATAGATTTTAACACATATAAAGATGGGTTGATTTTAAAAGATACATAGTGTCACTTATCCACCATTATAATATCATAAAGCTGCAGGTTGCAGTGTAGATATGGCTAAGTCCAAGAACCATACTCCGTGTAACCTGTCCAAAAATGACATTCAGAAACCCTGGCCACAGAGAGAGTAATATGATCACAGTGTGTGACTCTTTAAGGGGCTAGGCCCAGAGTTTCTGAGGAATGTATTTTGTCAAGGATTATATGAAGAACTTGCACAGAATGCAGACAACAGTATTAAGGTTGTGAGTGCACATGTCGCAGCTGTCAGGGCTCTTGTGAAGCCCAAGAGGAGAAGGCTCTGATCCTAAAATATGTCAACTGCAAGCTTAGTTGAATTGCCTACATTGTGGAAACTGTCCTGTGCCCACAAGGATTTGAGGCTCTGTCTGCAGTAGGCTGACTTTCAAACCAAGGCGCAGGCTCTGGTCCAACTGTAGCTCTAGCTTCAGCTTCAGTTCTGCTTCAGTATCTGAACTCAGAGGTTTTTCGTACCCAGGAAGGGTCCATCTTAAAGGTATCTGTCTGGTGACAGAAGGACTGGTGTGACCCCTACATTACTGCCTTAGGTGACTGGTGTCTTCCTGTGCTGGTTTTTGTTTTTTGCTTTTGCCTTTTTTTCACCTCAGTACTGGGGATTGAACTCTGGACCCTGCACTTTCCAGGCAGACACTTAAGCTGCTGAGCTATATCCCCAGCTCATTTTTCCTTTTTGAGATAGGGTCTCATTATGTAATCAGTTAGCTGTGCACACCGTGTCGTGGTGACAACACTTGCTATTTAAACAAACTTACTTTGTTGTCGAGGCTCATCTCAAACGTAGTGGCTCAAGTGATCTTCCTGCCTCAGATTGGTGAATAGCTGGACCTAAAGGCAGCGACGGCTTCTTTTTGAATGCATACCATGTGCTGTGCAGCCCTAGAGACTCAAAGACACATGAGACACAGTCCTGTCTCTGAGTCGCTTGTGCATGGCGGCTCACACCTATAGTCCCAGCAGTGTGGGAGGCTGAGGCAGGAGGATCTCAAGACTGAGCTTCAATTAGGCTATTTATCAACTTAGCCAGACCCTGCCTCATATTAAGGAAGGGACAGGGCTAGAGTTGACTGCACAGGTCCTGGGTTTGGTCCTAGGACCCGAGGGAGAAAGCAAAACGCAGCGTGAACAGCTACTCAGGAGTCGATCTGTCATGTCATGCCATGCCACGGAGCATGGTTTCTACCAGGAGCTGTGAAAAGGGGCCGCATCCACTCTGGGGGAAGAGGCTGGGATTGTATCCGGGGAGAGTCCCCAGGGAGACGAGTGGAAGGACCTCAGGAGAGCTCTGTGTAGCAGGCTTGGGACTCGAGCCAGGCAGGCAGGACCAAGCCTGAGTCCCAGAGCTGTAAGGGATATTCTTAGGCTTGGGACCACAGAAGGGACAGAAAGGAGTCTCTCTGATAAGACTTGGGGTGGTGGGGGAACAGAACCTCTGGTCCCAGGTACCACCCAAGGAGCTTCTAAGGAAGCACCAGGGAAGGCCCTTCAGGGCCAGCAGAGCCAGGCCACACTTTGGGCAGAGGTGGGAGGAGAGGGGCCCTGGCTGTCCTCATGGCGTCATGGCGCAGTGCTGCAGGCAGATCGTGTATACTTTCCTTCCCTTTTATGGCCCAGTGGGATTGCATTCCTGGAGATCTGCTGTCAGCCATGTAGCTTGTTTCCTGCAGCACGACCACCTGAAAAAGCAATGCTGTTTTCTCTACTCAGTGGCCCTGGAAGTGACTAGTCTTTTCTTCCTTTTTTTTTTTTTTTT
>PVKN010000114.1:61288-108645 GCA_004027915.1 Capromys pilorides | reverse complement strand
GAGGGAGGGAGGGAGGGAGGGAGGGAGAGAAATCCTTCCCCTACCTACTGATGAGCAATCAGAGCCAGAAACCAACCAGTTGTGAAATGCTCTCATGACGCTACTTCAAATCACATAAGTGAGATTCACTCTCAACAGGGTATCATGTGGCAGCCCAGGGGACGCTTGCAATTGGTAAGGTAGGCTGGTCGTGTCCCTAGAAAGAAGACATATCCCTTGGGAGAAGCAACACACAGGCTCCACCACAGATACCTTTTGTATAGCCACCAACTGAAAGAGCACAGCCCACCAGGACCAGACTCCTCTGAAGGTGTCAGCAAGAACCCATGGGAATTACAGCCTCATTTCAGCTGACTGATCCTGCAACTGGCCAATGGACTAAGTCAAAGTTCCTAGACTAGAAAAATACTAGAAAGACTAGAAAATGTTTCTTTTCCACCTCTGCTAACAATACTCCTAGCTCAAACAGTCACTGGGCTCTAAGTCTGCATCAGCCCTGCTGAGAGGTAAAGACACTGGGATGCTCCCATCACTGCCCATGAAGTCCATAAGCATGGGCAGAAGAAAACAAACAGACCCTTCTACCCAGGGCCAAGCAGGCAGAGCAGAGACTACAGCTCACTGAGGCTGCTCCTGGCCGCCACCAGGCCAAGCCAAGGAACCTTGCTGTCTTGCCAGCTCTAAGTATTGGGCATCGGTTAGAATCTTACTTAATATAGGTAAGAGATGGGGCTTTGGTAAAGAAATGGCATCTCAGAGTATGGCAGATCTGGGTTGATGCCTCATTTGGCCACTTGCTAGCTGTGTGACCTCAGGGAAGTTTCATAAGCTCTCTGGGCTTCAGCCACCTCACCCATATAATAGGGTAAAATCACACTGTTTGTCTTGTGGGGTTGCTATCGGGATCAAATAATCTCACTCAGGCACTGTACTAATATCCATTGAGTGTCCTCCCTGTACCAGCCCCTGTTTTAGTGGACTGGTGCTACATCAGGACAAAAAGTTTTACAGACCTTGAAATGCAATAAACAAGTCTATTGCACCATATGTTGGGAGGTGGTTAATGGAAAGGAAAATAGAAAATGGAGAACAGAATGACAGAATAGGGTATTGGGCAGGGAACTGCAGATTGCCATGTTAGACAAGATGGTCCAGGTGGACCTCCTTGAAAGGTGACTTTCCAATAAAAGCCAGAACATGATGCAGTGAGCCAAGCAGGTGCTGGAGGGTGGAGCATCCCAGTCAACTGGAATGGATCGTACAAAGGCCCTGGGGTGAGAGCAAACTCAGCGTGCAGCCCTGCAGGAAAGGCAATGTGGGGAGAGGCATGTGAGCCAAGGCAGGTGAGGGAGACCAAGGCAGAGAGGAGAATAGGGTTTGCGGGAAGAGGTCATTTGACCTTACCAGGCCACAGGTGTTTATGCCAACTAAAATGGAAGCTACTTCCAGGGTTTTGAGCAATAGAAGAGTGATCTCGTCTCTGCTGGAGAAGGGTTTCTCTGTTGTCATGCTGAGAACGGAAGCATAGAGAATGTACAGCTGGTGTTTGCCTCATGAGAAGCATGTTGCAGCACATAGCTATTGCTCTTATGAGCACTAATACTCATGGCCTCAGGCAAGCAACACCTTACCCCACACAGTGAACAAACAGCCAACCTCAAAAGAAGCCAAGGTGTGCTCCCTCTAGCAGCAGGAATTCTCCCCTTGCACATTCCCGTCACTGGCTTTGCGCCTCCGTAGGATCTGGTACCCAGAGAGACTGCTGCCTCTGCAGGCAGGCAGTCCCCTGCACAGTGAGCTAGCTCTTGCTGTCAGAACCCTGCTAGGAGTCAGTCTCTAGAGGCAGCCTGCTTTCCTAAACCCCTACTATGGCCCTGAATCTGTGTGGCGCAGTGCAAGTCTGCCCCCTCCCTTCAGAAACTGAGGACAGCAATGACCCAGGGTCTCCCATTCATGGGTCCATGGTGGCTCCATAAGGTAAATGGCATTCCCAAGAGAGCGGTGGCCAGAGGTGATGAAATCACAGGAGGCCTCTTTGGAAAAGCTGCCTCTTTGGAGCCCCTGGAGATGAGCTCCAAGGAAAGGAGGAAAGTCCTGCACTGTCCTCCTGTTGTAGCAGGGGACCGTGGTGAGCACTGAGCACCAGAGATTTAAGGAGGGATGGTCTCAAAGTCCTTGATGTTGGATAAGGACACTGAAGCCCAGGAAGGAAGGGTGCGTGGTGTCCAGGGGCACCTACTGGTGGGAACAGGCTGAGAAGGGCTGCGGCTTCTTCCTCAGAGACTGTGCCACTAGCTGCTTGGACTACAGGAAAGTGGGTCCCTTCTGGCTTTCCTTCTGGCTCCCTGGAAACCCTCTGGTGGCGCCTCAGAGAGGCTGGTGAAAGGGCAAGGCAGACTTGGAAACCACTGAGTTGCCCCACCCAACCTCAGGTCAAAGCTGCGGGGGGCCAAGGTCTGGCCTAGGGACAAAGATAAGGTAATGCACCAGCTGGGAATTCCGATAGGGAAGAGAATGCGAAGAGACCCAAGCCAAGGCATGGGACTGGCCTAGGCCTCTGTGCCCTGTCATCCACACTGCCTCCGCACATCTTCCTTGAGGACCAACCTGCACTCTCTCTCACAGTGCCTGAAGTGGCAGGCTCTGGGTAACAGCTGAGAGAGGCACTGGGATGCCGCGCTTGGTGGTGGGGGTGGGGGAAATGGGCTCCGGAGCGCCGCTGTAGACATGACCTCTGCCTTTCGCTGCCTCGAGATCCCCCCAGCACGGGTAAAGAGGGAGCAAGGGCGGGCAAAGAGCTGCGGGACTCAGGGCCAAGCTCTCGAGGGGCAGGAACCCCGCCCCCGCCCAGAAACCTCCCGGGCCTTAGTCGTGCCCGGCTCTCCCCACCCTACCCCACCCCCGCCGCCTCTGCCGTCACTCACGGCCGCTGCTCGCCGCTCGCTGGTGCGCTCTCCGCGCCACAGGCACCTGCTCGCCCCGCGCTTTGCGCTCACTTCTGGCTCACACACTGCAGACTCGGCGTCGCCGCCGTCACCCGGCCGCGTCCGCGGCCCGGCACAGCGCTCCGCCCTTCTTCCCGGCCCCCGGAGCCCACCCACCCGCCATGGCCCGAGCCAGGGCCAAAGAGTGGTGCAGCTCTTTACCCAAAGCCGGGTAAGGAGCTAAGGCCCGGGGCTACGGAAAGGGCCAGGGACCCAAGGGGACAAGGACGAGTGGCCGTCTCGAGGGATGGAGACTGGGAAGAAGCCAGGGAGAGTTTAGGTGGGAGGACCCCAAGCAAAGCGGGTGCGGGGCGGAGCTGCGCTTCAGCCAGAAAGATGGTGGTCCCTCCGAGCGACCCCCGCAGAGGGAGGGAGAGCTCCAGGACCGGGGCGGCGCGGACCGCGGCAGGGGAGAGGAGGGGAGAGGAGGGCGGGGGTGATGCGGTGGTGGAGGCGGCTCGGAGCCCATCCACTGACCGTCCCCTCCCTTTACTTCCCCTCCCTCCTCTCCCCTCCCCTCCCCTCCCCTCCCCTCCCCTCCCCTCTCCGACTCCGGGTCCGCCACGCCGGACCGGCTGTACCCGCTCTGCGCTGGGTCGGACGCCAGGTCTGCGCGCCGCGGCTGAGCGCCCACTCGCGTTGCGGAAAGATCCGCGGGAGAAACCGGGGGGGGCGGCGGCGGGAGAGCTTGGCGGGAGCCGGAGGAGGTGGCAGTCGGGAGCAGAACCAGAGGAAAACGGGAGACACTAGCTCGCCGCTCAGAGACGCGCACTCCCTCGGCCAGGGATGGGTCCTGGCGCAGCCCGGCCCCTTCCCCGCCCGCCGGGCAGAGACTGAACAGAGCATCCCTGTCGTCCGGTGGATAAGCGGACACAGGGAGACACTGACCGATCACCAGTACCCTCTCGGCGGGACCTCGCCCGCTGCGCACTCCGCGCAGCGCCCCCAGCCGGAGCCGCGCCGGGCCAGCGGGCTAGGGAGCCGGGCTGATTGGCGGCCGCCGGCGGCCAGGGGAGGGGGCGCCGTGCGGGGCCATGGCAGGTTCCGAGGCGTCCTAGCCCTAGCGGGAGCCTGAGCCGAACCCAAGCTGCTGCCACCACCGCCTCTTCGCGCCCCGGCCCCCGCAGCCGCTGCGCCCCTGCGGGAGATGGAACAGCGGAACCGGTCCGGCGCCCTCGGATACCTGCCGCCTCTGCTGCTGCACGCCCTGCTGCTCTTCGTGGCCGACGGTGAGCGCGGGAACTTCGCTGCGGCGGTGGGCTCGGGGAACCCTCTGCGGGGGCCGCCGGAGACAGCTTGCCTCGGCTGCCACATGGGAAAAAAAAAAAAAGAAAAGCAGGAGGAAGAGAAGGAAAGGGAAGGCTTCGAGGTCTCCAGCTATGCCCGTGTGCAGCCTGGGCCCAGATGGGTTGGGGGAGGAGAGTCTGGCCGGTCCGGCCACCGAGAGGAGGATGCGGGGAGCAAGAGTTGGCGCGCCCCAGCCCAGCTCTGGTGGTGCGGCCCAGCGCAGGGGAGAAACGTGCCTGCCCCTGTCGCCCCGCCCGATCCAGGGGAAGCAGCCCGCAGTCTCGGCGGGTCTCGGCACCCGCCCTGCAGCTGCCCCGCTGAACTTTGCTGGTACCTCAGGCCATGGACCACGGAGCAGCTGGGGAGAGGGGGAGCCCAAGACCAGCGAGAGAGCGAGCGGGAGACCGACCGCCTCGCCTTGGGTTGCCCCAAGCCCCCGCCCTGCAGCTGGTCACGCCTCTCTCTCCCCCGCCCCCAGCTACATTCACTGAAGTCCCCAAAGATGTGACAGTACGGGAGGGAGACGACATCGAAATGCCCTGCGCGTTCCGGGCCAGTGGAGCCACCTCGTACTCGCTGGAGATTCAGTGGTGGTACCTCAAGGAGCCGCCTCGGGAGCTGCTGCACGAGCTGGCGCTCAGCGTGCCCGGCGCCCGGAGCAAGGTAACCCGCCGGCTCAGGCCCGGGAGCAGAGAGGGTTACCCCAGGAACGAGGCAGCAGCGGGGTTCAGGAATGCTGCGGGGCGCCTCCCTGTCGCGCAGCCCACCCTCTGCGTCCCCACATCCCCAAATCTTGGCAGTTCTGAGTTGCCCTTCCGCAACCTCTCAGAACTCTATTCACGCCCAGCCCCTAAAACAGACTCCTCATCCAGTTGGCCAGTTCCTGAGGCCATCGGGACCAGCATGTGATGGGTTGCTGGTGGAAAAGGCAAGATCACTTGACCCCACCAGACTCTCCCGGCCCTCAGTCGCTCTGAGTTCCCTCGGAGCACAGGGCCAAAGAGCTAAATTCCTCCGGGCTGCATTCCAGAGGCTCACAGAGCACCGTGTACAGGGGAAACCAGGTCACTTCTGGCTTCCCCAGAAGCCGAGGCACGGCTTCCCCGTGGCGCGACGCCGTCTGCCTTATCACACATATTGTCTCACACGCGCTCCAGCACACACACCCCACGCCTGCACACTTGCCAACATTGTCCTCAGGGTCCCACTCAAAGATACGGCTCCTATTTAGACACACCGGCCCTTCCTTCCAGTTTTTCACGACTCCTAATTAATTAAATCGAAGATTTGGAGGAACTGAGTAGGCAAAGCGGGTGCTCTGCAGCAGAGAGATACGGCCCCCAACCCAGCTCGCCTCTCCCAGGAGGCAGGTGCATGCTAGGGTAGGCACTCCTTATCCAAGCCCCTTGCTTGTTTCCAACTCCCGCTTCCTTCTTAACAAACTGCTGGAAATCCTGGAGTCTTTGGGGTCTTCAGTCCTCGCCCCCTCCCGCGCCCGCCAGCCTGTCAGGACCTAGCCAGCCTGCGTAGGATCCCCTGGCCACAGGCAAGTCTGACTTCTCTAAGCTCGAAGACCACCAACCTAATGTCTTTCCCTCCCCTTTGCATTTTAGGTAACAAATAAGGATGCAACTAAAATCAGCGTAAGTGTGGAGCCCAGCGTGGGCCGCGTGAGCCCCCTTCCGGTCGCTTAGCACTACGCAGCTCCCTGCCCTTTACCGCGCCTCTCTGCCAGTGCTTTGCAGAGCCACACTAGCGGCCTGGTGTCCTCGGCTGCTTGGCGAGTCTGCACTTTTGTGTAAATTAAGGGTATAAGGCTTGAGTTCCCACAACTGTGCTGGTCGCTCACCTGTAAATTCTTCTTCCCCGGGACCGCGCACTTAGTGAACTCAGTCTGCTCGCCTTTCTCTTGCCGCCACTTCTCCCAGCGCCGCTAGAGCGCGACTCCTCCGCGGTGCCGCGACCCGCATCGCCGCTTTCCACCCTCTCTGCCTCGCCCAGCACCGCGGGCAACAGCCGGCTCCCTCAGACTGCGCTCAGAGCATTGTAGGAGTTTCTCCTAGCTGTGCAGGGCCCGCCTGGGGAGGAGGCGTGCGCCAGCTTTCCCAGGAGGGGCGCGGAAGTAGCAGGGCTTGGAGACCAGGAAGTCTCCCCGGTTCTGCGCCGAGGCGAAAGCTCCCTGGGCGGTCAGTGAGGGCCACTGAGCGCCTCCATCAGGTCGCAGAGAAGCACTTTGTTGCGGGCTCCAGTCGAGTTAGCTGAAAGGCGGGTTCCCAGCTGAAGATCAGGAGGGTCAGGCTGCATGCAGCCTTGGTGTCGCCTAGGTCCTTTGGAGGGCAGGGGTCCGAGCGTTGAGCTGGAGTAGTACTGGGAAAGACATGGACCCGTCATGAACAGAGCCCCAGCATGAGGTTTTTTGAAGGTCAAAGAGTGGGAAAGCAAAAGCTCCCAGAGGAGGAGAAAAGCAGGTGTGTGGAAACGGGCGGAGCGGGTGGGGCTATGCAAGGTGCGGTGTCCGGTAAGGCAAGGCGACTAGGGCCTGGGAACTCAGGGCGGTGGGCACAGCAACACCACGACTAAGAAGAGCTGGAGGGCCAACACCACTGAGGAGCCAGGTTTAAAAAAAAAAAAGAGTTCTGGAAAGTATTGGGGTGTACTGGGGGCTCGATGGCAGAGTTGGGGCGCTGATAGCCCCAGCCCTAGAAGCAGGTCTAGGCTCTGCCACCCCGGGGCTCTAACCCCGCTCTCTTGCAGACGGTGCGCGTCCAGGGCAATGACATCTCGCACCGGCTTCGGCTGTCGGCGGTGCGCCTGCAGGACGAGGGCGTGTACGAGTGCCGCGTGTCGGACGACAGCGACGACCACACGCAGGAGCACAAGGCCCAGGCGCTGCTGCGCGTGCTCTCGCGCTTCGCGCCGCCCAACATGCAGGCTGCAGAGGCCGTGTCGCACATCCAGAGCAGCGGGCCGCGGCGCCACAGCTCCGCCAGCGCCGCCCACACCAACCACGCGGGCGCCGCGGGCCGCACCACCTCAGAGCCTGGCAGAGGTGACAAGAACCAGCTGCTTGGGAGCCCTCCTGCCGCCCACGTACCCGAAGTCTCCGAGACTGCTGCCGCCTCCGTGGCCCACACAGCCACCACAACAGTGGCGGCTGCAGCTGCCGCATCCTCAGCGTCGCCGCCACCCCGCCAGGCGGTGCTTCTGCGCCAGAGACACGGCTCAGGTAAGATGGGCGCGGGAGCAGACGCGCTCCAGCCTCTTTCGTTTTCCTCGGCCTACTTTGTATCCTTGTGGGCGCTTTCCCAGCCGTCTCCCCGCCCCTTCTCTGTCTTTACTGCGGCCCCTAGGAGCTTTCAATCATGCGCGTTTGTGAATGTAGGGGCTGCCCTGCTGCTTCAAGGCTGGAGAGCAGGTGGCTGGCTCTCTTGGTTTGGATAACCGGACTTAGGGGCGGCGCTCCCACTGCGGGAGGATCGGCGTTATTCCTGGAGCCTTCCGTGTGCCTGGGGCTTTTCAGCAGCAATAGCCCGGCGCTGAGATTGGGGCGGGGTCGTTAAAGCGAAGTGTAAACTCAGTTGAACACACCTTGTCCTGGACCGCATGGACGCGCCTGGCTGCGGAGCCTGTCCTCTCTTAGGCTGATGCGAGAAGGGTCCTAGGTGCGGCTCGGTCTCTGCATTCTGCTATAATTTGCTCCAACTCACCATAGGGCCCTGGGGAGGAGGATAGAGCCCCACGTCGCTGTTAGGAAGACACCAGCGGGTATGGCTGGCTTCCTAGGAAGCTGGGAGGGCTGAGGAGGAGAGGATTTGGGAGAAGGGGTGTGGCAGAGCGTCGCGGCAGCTTCTCCAGCAGTAGGGTCCGTGGTGAGGAGGGCCTGCTGCCCAGTGTGCCCCTCCCCCAAGCAGTCCCCATACTCTCCCGGTTCCCAGGTGAGTCTCGGCGGCGCCGAGGTCCGCTCACCCAGTCTGACTGAAAGCAGACTACCTGAACCCGGTCCCTGGATCTTCCTGTCCTGGGATGCAGGGTCCCACGGAGAGGGTCCATGCTGAGAGACTGGGACAGTCACATGGAAAGCCTTCCCCAGGCAGGTGTGATGGACACATTGTCCTGCCTCTACCAAGACAGTCCTCAGAGTGCTGCCACCTGCTGCCAGCCAAGGAGGCAGTCCTGGGTTGTCCTGTGAAATGGAGGCATAGTCTCCAGTCACTGTCTTATCCCCCCTCCTGGCTGATGTATTCTTCACCCAGGAACAGTTGCTGGTCCTTCTTGCATATCAGTTCAGTTCTATTTCTCACTCCTTTATTCCCCTGTGGGAGCCACCTCTGTATCTCAGACTGTGGCCTGGATCTAGAGGCCTTGTTCTTCCCAGCTCCATGTGGGAACCCTTGGACTAGGCCCCGGGGAAGTGAGTCAGTCAGAACCTGGAGAGAGCCTCCTCCAAACAACCCAATGCTCTTCTACCTGGCCTGGAACATTCCGCCACCTTTCTTTATTTCAGATAACACTGGCTACTACTACAGACCCCAATATGCTGATAGCTTGACATGTTTGAAATTTATTTTTTTATTCTTTACAACCAAGTCCAGAATAAGACACTGTGGCTTCATTCCATTTGGTTAGTCCTTCTCAGAGAATGGGGACTCTACCAGCTTCAGCTAGTGTCCACCAGAATCACTCTATGGAGGGACACAGAGCCAACGGGTAGGAAAGAGAGATGGTAGCCTCCCTTCTTTGCCCTGCTCCCTGATAGAATAATGTCCTAAGACCCTAAGGCATGAGCTGCATAGATGCACTTAGAATGGCCCTTGCTGTATACCACACCTGGGAAACTGAGAAAAGAGCCTCTCGGCCTCTTCGGTGGTGTTTAGCTCTCTTGGGGAAAAGTAGGTGTTGAGAACGACAAGGTGAGTTTTTAAAGCAGGAAGCCTAGATGTGGGTAATGTTGCTTCTACCCTTGTTCATGGCCATTCCTTGGTCTGATACAGATGGAAGGATCCTTGGGAAATGTACTCTTGACTTAGCAGCTGCTTTCCAGCATTCTCTGTTCACAGAGGAATGGGAGACTGAATCCTGGGGGAATTTGCCATCTCTTCCTAGTGTCTATGAGGTGTGTTGGAAAGGTGTTTATCAACTTCCAGTGATTGGCTTAATTGATAAAGATGCTTGTCCCCCATTCCTTTGGGCTCCAGCAAGCAAACTTGAGCGGAAGAGCCTGGAATATCCTCTAGGATGTCCCTTAGGCCATGGGTAGTGTGGGAAAGTAGAAGACTTGAAAGACAGAAGCCCAGATATAAGTTGTATCTCTGCTACTTAGTGGCTGTGTGACTTCAGGCAAGTGTTTGAACATTGTGACTCATCTATAAATGGACATCTATAATCCCTGACCTCAGAGGGAGCTTTTATGGAAAGTGTTGTGTGTATGTTCATTATTATGACCATGGTCCCTAGCTCCTCTGGTTGGAAAGGAAAGAATGGGTGAATGAAATAAAGCTCAGTGGTTGGCCAGGTAGAGACTAAGCTTTGAGGGGAGCTTAAAAGCCAAGTAGAATCAACAGGATTAGTTGAAGAATTTGGTCAAGGAAGGACCTTAGGAAAGACATCCGTGAGAGTGAACTTGGTCTTCCCCACAAAATGGTAATGAGACAAAGGTCATGAACTTGTTCCAACTTGAATCTCCATCTCCTCCTGCCAGAACCTGACTCTTAAGCCTGGCATAACCAATTAGATTTCCAATCTCTGTGCTGGTCATAGAACCAAATGAAAGACTGGCAAAGCTCCAGGCTTTTCATTCTCTCGACTGCAACCCCACCCAAGAAGACACAGGGTCCTCATATCAGCTGAGTTCTAATGGTACAAAACCTAGGGTCATCCCAGCCTGTGGGGTCTCAGGCCCCTGCCAGCTGCAGTGCAGTATAGCAGTGCTGACATAGGTCAGGGCAGCATCTCCTCTCTATCTTTCCTGAGGAGGGGCATAATGTTCACTGCTGCCCAATGCCTCTGGGGTCCCTATCACCCGATAACTTCTTCCAGCTCCTCAACAGGCCACAAACCAGGCAGATATAGCTCACAAAGAACTCTGGGTTTCTCTCCTGCTCTCCTTTGGAAGCAGCAGAAGGTGAGTCTCCAGCTGAGAGGTCAGAAAGCCTGCACTGTGCTCAGCTGTCTGTGTGAAGCCCTGAGGAAAGCCATTTTGCTATAGCCATCTCTGTGTCCCTCTCTGAGCAGAGAAAAGTAGGTTCTGTATTGTGCAATCCACAAATGCATCAGCATGGCCTTGGTGCCAAGGAAAAATCTATGCCCAGGCCTGTGTTCCATCTCTCTCAACCATGCAAGGACACCCAGGCTAGAGGCTGTCATGGGGAGTAGAGCCTGCAGGCTGTTGTGGGTGGTACACATTAATAACCTCTCTGCAGGACTGTCTCGCCAACCATGCCTGGAGCTTGAAGGCCAGCATGAGTCCTGCTCAGTGTCCCCAGGAGGCAACCGGCCAGACCTAGCTGAACCTCTCCTCCAGTGGCACAGGCTAAAGAGGGAACTGGAGGAGAGTAACCTGAGCCTCACTTCCCCGGTTCACAGTTTTCTCAGCAGCTTGGTAGGGAGGGGTGCTTAATAGGCACAAGTGTTTCCAGAGTCTGTATCAGTCAGGGTGTGGGAAGAAATAGATGGTATGCTCAGAGTCAGCAAGGGAAGCTGAGAAAGGGTATTTTTGCAGGTGTAAACACAGTAGGGGCAGCCAGCAGAGGATGGCGGCAGGTACTGAGGCTGAAGGAGCAAGGGAAGAGAGCAATCGGCAGATGTCAAAGAGGAGAGCTGGGTGGACAGTATCATCTGACAGGAGCTGTGCCCTCAGTGTGAGGACACAGCCAACCTGTGGTGACCCAGCAAGGACTTCTCTCCTCTTAATCTCCATCTTTCTATCAGGGTGTATTGGTCAGGGTTTTACTTAGAGGAACAAAAAAACATAAGGAACAGATATTAACACAAAATGTACAATATATAAGGAGTTACAAGATTGGCTTACAATAGTAAGCCACATAGTCAGATGAGGAAGCATGCAGAGGGCGTCTGCACGCTCTGGACTGGAGAATTTAGTCCCAAGCTCTGAAACTCACTGCAGTGTTCCGTGTAAGTCTCTATCCGTCGGCTGATGGGTCTGCGATAGAAGACTGAAGTGTCCGTGATGGACACTGAAGAGTCTTCAACGGATGGGGAAAGATCCAAGCTAGAGGCTGAAGAGTCTGCGCTGCAAGCCAGATGATGAAGTCCAGGCCAAATGCAAAGACTGAAGCTTCTCAGAGGAAGTGAAGTTTTGACTCCTTCCTCAGCCTCCGTCACTCTGACGTGGGCCCATTGTGCCCTAGGGTGGAACCAATCATATCCCAGCATGGGCCCTTGATCCCACTCTAGGGAGGAGCCAATCATATCCTAGGCAGGCCCTGATCCTGCTCCAGGAAGGAACCAATTGTACTCCAGGGAGGGGCAGGACTCCCACTAACAGGGTGGGGGGGGGGGCCACTGAGTCATCCAGCCAAGTTGACACAATGTATCAACCACTGCACAGGCCCTCCCACTGGCCAGACTCTCTGGGAAGCCAAGGACAGGGAGCAGGGCATGGAGGTCAGCTCAGGGCTCAGCAGAGTGGAGGAGAGATGCAGGGCTCACCCCAGGCCAGGATGCAGCACACACTCTGGCTGTTCAAGACTGGAGGCTGCTTCAGGAGTGGTCCCCACACACCTCTCCAGGAGGCTCCCCTGTATGCTTGCTCCTAGAAAGCCATCAGAAGGAAGTGTGACATTAAGGAGTTGAGTGAACCACTTCAGCAGTGGGGCTGGGGTGTACTTCACTCATTGACACTGATCTTCCTTTAGCTACTGAGCAGCCAGCCAGGAAAGCCCTCCCGTGCCCATATGTGCCCAGTTCAGCCAAATGCATATTTGCACTAAAAGTTTATGTGCAAAAATGCATTCGTTTCACGTCTCATTTGTCAAGAGACATTTTGGTATTTGTGCTTAAAAATAAACATGAGCAAGATTAGCAAAGCAAAGCAGGCACAGGAGGCTGGGCGCTTCTCAGCCACCTTTGTAAATCTGGCTCCTGACGAATCTGAACACTGACCAGCTTGTTAGGAACACTTTGCTGCTGATTGCCGTGGGGGAGGAAGGAGGATCTTCCAGACAAATGCTTGTAACTGGGAAAGGCGCCGCAGCGAATCCTCAGTGTAGCCTGCAAAGAATATAGTTTGTGACCCAATGGCCTGTGTGTTGGCAAGAGGTTCCCCTCTGTAGGGACCTCAGGATTAGATCATGGTGTGTGAACCTCTAATTAGCCTCAGGGCTCTGGTTGCAAGGAGAGGCACCATGAGCCCTACAGAGAGCAGGCTGGATGTGGCAAACTGCTGCCTGGTGCCCACATGGAGAACTGGCTTGCAATATTTCAATTAATAATGAGAGAAAGACAGCCAAGGCCATAGGTGTGATGGCTTTTGAGAGACTGTTACTGCTGGGAGGTATGGAGGGGGAGCATCCTTGGTGTCGCCATGGCAACCATAAACCATGACCAAAGGGGACTGTGGGCAAGGTGAAGACACACAGAACGACTCAGCCCATGCCCTGGAAGATGACAAAGCTGGTAGAGATAGTGCCAGTGGGACTCTGGAGATTCATAGTGCAGCAGAGAAAGGGGCTCTGCACCCACAAGGACCCCAAAACTATTGCCTTAAATAAACAGTCCACTTTTCCCTAAGCTCTGATATGACATGAGGATCACAATGAACAAGAGAATAAATTTGGCAAAAGATGTCCCTGAGATGAGAGGGGGAGGTTCCTTGAGCATCCTCAAAAAGGAAAGTGGAAGGATTTCATAAGGGCCGTGGCTGAGATGCACAGCTGGCACGAGATGCCTGCGTCATCCCCAACAGCAGCCAGAGCATGTGATTATCAGCAACACAGCTTCCTCTCTCTCACACCAGCCAGTTCAGGAGCAAGGACAGGGATACCAGCCACAGACTTGTGTTTGAGGGGTCAGGGTACCTAGGTCAATCCAGGGGAGAGAGGCTGTGCAGAGGGAGTCCCCAGTTCGGACAACCCTAATTTGGCTGAGGCAGTCACGGGAGGCTTCCTGCAGGCAGTGTGTGATTTTCTGCCTAAAAGAGGTGCGTGGGGCTGATGTCCTCCAGCTTTGGTCAATCCCGGGGCAGCTTCTAGCTGCTTCTCCTCCTCTTCCTACCCTGGTAACCTATTGATGGAGGTCACACCAAGTACAATCCATTGTCCACTGCAGCTCTCACTCAGCGGCCAGCTGGCTCATGACACAGCCATTCTACCAGTATCAGAGAGACCTCAGGGGGTGAGTCGGCAGCCCTTAGATTCCCATAAGGATGTGCAGTCACCCTGGCTCTCTAGGGAGCACTCTGCAGACCCTACTCCCCTCACTTCACTCCCAGAGCTGCATCCCCTCCCCTGCTGGTAGTCAGAGCCCAGGCCCTTGCTCGCCTGGAGTGGCAGCCCCCAGGAGAGAAGCTGAGAGCCAGCCTTTCTAAATGTCACCAGGAACCAAACCCACCAAGGAGCCTCTCATTAAATAGGCCAAGCTTACATTTTTAAAGCTCTGAATATTAAGGATTCCCCAAGCATCCATGAGGATAACTGAGGTCAAGCGCTTTTGTAATATGGTATTGATTAGTTCTCTCCACGTGGACAGGGGCAAAGGCTTGGCTCTGGTCTAAACCCCTGAGCTTTTGGGAGACGCCAGCACAGTTTTAAGATATTTTTGCAGCACAGGGGAAAAAAAAAAGTGTCACCTTTGTTATTCCCCTTCCCCTGCTCTGCTGACTCTTAGCAGGCATCTCTTGGAAACTCACATCCAAAGCAGCAAGAAGTTTCACTTTGTCTTATGTAAGGGCTGCAGGAAAGTTTAAAATGATAAGCAGACAGGCCCAGCCCCTGTAACTCTCGATTTCTACCTCTCCATTATGAAGGATGACAAACCTCTTTCCCTCGGGTGATGCTTCTGGGGAAATTAGCCTGCTTGTCGATGGCTTTGGTGCTTTCAGGGAAGATGTGCTATAAATACCAAGACGGATCACCCCATTTGGCCTCCTCTGGGTTGGGGTTGAGCTTCTGTTGGTCGCTGAGCAATGGAGGAGGCTGCAAGGGGTTGCTGCTTGGCGACAGGCTGTTCTCAGTGGCTGGCTGGAGTATGACCCAGGGCTGTGCTCTAGCCTCCTCTCCTGCCAGTGTTCTCCATAAGACAACCCTTGAGAGAGCCCTTGCCAGGCCTGTCGCTGACACCATTTCTAAGTGGAGACTCTGGGCAATCAGGGGTTGTCCTGTTCTGTCATTAGCACTTTCTAGGCTAAAATACCAAAGCTTCTGTGGACTGGCTGGAGTTGGCTCTGGTTTTCTGGTTGCTTAAGCAAAGGAGTATTTGGGAGGTGCAGGGGGAATGGTACCAGGAAATTTGGACATGAGGCCAATGCCTTTGTACTGAGCTACATCCTTAACTCTTACACACACACACACACACACACACACACACACACACAATGTTAGGGCCATGGACCACCACACCCACACAGAGTTTCTTGAGGCCCTGTGTCAGCTCAGAATAAGAAGCCAAACTGGACCTGTGGAAGTGTTTTTCCCAGCCTTGCACACACCTACTCTGCTGCACTCATGGGCTCTACTTCATTCAGCTAACAAATTACCAGCTTGTCACAAGATCTGCCCTGGGTGGGGGATAGACAGCACTGCAGTCCTTGAAGGCCCGGTGTCACCAGGAGCTCCCCATAAGGCCCCAGAGCACCCAGTGCTGTTAGGGTCAAGCCCAAGGGAAATGACCCAGCCAAGCCGATCCTCTGGAAAGCTGTCCACTATGACAGGAAAACCAAAACACGGGCCATATGAAGGCTGAGGACATTTCAGAGGAAGTCGCGGTCACCACCATTTCCAGCCACCTGTTCTCCCTTTCTCTTGGCATTGTCCATGGCCCTCCCTGTCGGGAGGACTCACTCACAGGCAGGCCAGCGCTGGAGTGCTGAGCTCCCCTGCTTCTGGTTGTCAGCTCACACACCTGTGTGTGCCTTTCCCTCCTGAACTTTGCCGTCCATAAGGACCATGCTTCCCAGTTTCCAGATGTATCTCACCTCATGGATCCCACTGCCAGCTTCCTCACTTCCCATGTGCCAGTTCCCTCCTCTGTTATCATCTGCATGGGTCCAGTTCCCACGCTAGGGACAAAGTGAAGGATTGAAGAGATAACCCATGAAAGGATGCTAGCATAGCACAGAGCCTAGCACCTAGAAAACACTCAGTTGATGCTGTCTTGTCAGAATGGCATTAAATTTATAAAGGAGCATTAAGCAATATAGGGTGACACTGAACTGAGGTACCACTCCAGAATCCAGTCTTCTCTCTCCCAGGCTGATTGCAGGAGGAGAGTAGGTGGTAAGAAGGGATGGTTGATGCTGTATCCTCCTGCCTCCCTGGCTGGGCCTATTTTTCAGGAGTCAAGAGCTCCTTGGTGCACAAGAACACCTTCATTATTGTTCCTCTTGCTCCAGAAGACAATTAAATCACCATGCTTACATGGGTGCCCCATGGACTCTGCTGTGCCAGTGGGCAGTGTGGGAGAGCCATACCTTCATGGCACTGGCCTTGCTTTTTTGCTGTGGCTGAGGGACCATTATGGGGATCCTGGCTGCAAGGCATGGCTGGTGTTTGCAGGACTGTGAGCAATGGAAAATGGGAGCAGGTAGGAGAAGGTCCTCTCATGGTGTCAGGGAGTCCATGAGCCTCTGATCTAACTGTGAGCCCCTATAAAAAGAAAAGTTAAACACCTCCAACTTTCAAAGGCATAAGATAAATATTACCACTCCAAAAGATATACACAATAGGATACCAAGCACTGGGACCAAAGAAAGTCCAAAATCCAGCAAAGCCAACATTAAATCCTGTAGGTCTTTGTGGAACATCTGAAGCAATCTGTGGAAAACTGTGTGCTCTATGTGATTCCTCCCCAAGAGCACTCTTGGCGGTGGCTCCCATGGCGTCCCTCTTAGGCCAGCTTTACTCCTTCCTTGCAGTTTCTCTTAGATGATCCACATTCCTGGCTTTTCCAGACTTCTGGGGTTTCCACTGAATAGACTTCTTATTCACAGATTTACACACTGCCCTCTCAGGGGCACACTTCCTGGCCTCCCAAGACTTCTTCTGAAATCCAGGTGGAAGCCTTCTTAATCTGAGAACTCCTGCATTTTGAATGTGCCTAAAGCCAATTCCATGTGAATGATGTCAAGGTCTGCTGCCAGATGGATCAATAGCCAGGCTTTCTTCTCTCTTGGCTGTAGGGGTCAAATGCCTGGATTGAACACTCTGGCCCTGATCCTAAAGAACAAATTCTCCATGCCAATACCGTTTTGGAATCTGGCATGACCACTGCCACCATTCTGGAACATGGGCCTCTGCAGCTTTCTCCTCAAGGCAAAGTCTCTCTCCCTTGCAATTCTGAGGCTGCAAAGGGTGGAGGCCTGCTGCCTACTGTGATGCCCTCAGACCATCCTTTTGAATCTCTAGTTTCTTCCCAGCAATAGAGATCCTCTCAGCTCTATCTTTGCAGTTCCTCCTGGTGCTAGCATTCTGGCTAAACTCACATTTCAAATCCTCCTGCTGCATTCTTTGCTCTTGATTCTCAATATAAATCTGGCCAAAGCCCCCATTTACAGCCATGCTACCACCCCAATATTTGGCTGCTTTGAAATATCTTTTGGAAGATTAATCAGTCGGCCATCCTTAATCTCAGTCTCAGGCAAAGTCTCTAGACATGAGCAAAATTCAGACAATCTTTGAGCCAACCCATAATATAAATCATGTGGAGTGCAGCAACTAATGCTGTCCTTCTTCCCAGCAGAAATGTCTCCAGCCTGGTCTTTACAGGCAGGCTTCCTGTCAGTCTTCTGGTCTGAGCTCTGACCAGAATCTCCCAAACAGAACAGCCAAAGATGTTCCAGCTCTTCACAAGTAGACAACCTCTCCAAACATTTCCTATCGCTTCCCATATGCCATTCCCAAAAGTTTGTAATGCACATGGTCTGGTTTAGCCACAGCAACGACCCTACTTATGTACCAAATTCTCTCAGTTACTCCTCTCATCACTGAGACAAATACCCGACACCCAAAATGAAGGAAGGAAATGTTTATTCCGCTCATAGTTACTGGAGGTTTCAGTCCATACTCAGCTGGCTCCAAGACTGAGTAGCACAGGGCAGAGAGCATCCAGTTCATGGCGGCCAAACAGCAACAATGGCAACAGAGAGAGAGAGTCTGTCTCTCTGTCTCTCTTATGTTACATTCTGGCTGTCTGGCCCACGCTGGGTGTAACACTCACACCCATAATCCCAGCAGTACTAAGACCCATAATCCCTGTGGATCAGGAGTTAATCTCAAACTGTAAAAGTCCCCGCCCCATGACTACATGAAGCTTTGGGGCAACAACTAGACACAAACCATAACACAAGTCAAGAGGCAGGAGCTGTTCAGAGAATCAGAGAGATCCAGATCCTGCCTCAGGGTGGGACTCACAATCTAGCCATGGTGGCCAGACCACACAGGAGGTGTTCTGTGAATGAAAAGGCTCGGTGGGAATGCAGAAGGGCTGAGGAAAGGGGAGCCCAGGATGAGCTAGTTGTTGGCAGAATAGCTTCCCTGCCCTTGCAGTGAGTGGGATCTCATCCACTCTGAGCTTCCAGAAGTTCCTGGATGTGTCACCAACATTTCCTTCCCTGTCTCACAGTTAGTAACTGAGTAACCAGTTGAGAATGATGCTTTTGGAAGCTAGACCTGATTCTTTTTCGTTGTTATACTTCTACTGCCCTAGATTCACTAGACCTGAAGCTAGTTGGTTCATTCATTCATTCATTCATTTACTCATTGAATATCCATCAAGCACTATTTATATGTAGCAACTCTTCTAAACACTGACAGAAGGCCTTGGACAAGACCAATGAGGTGCTGACAGCCTGAGAGGGAGAGACAGATGTAGTCAAACCAGCACATCCCTGGTGGAAGTTGGCAACTGTGGCAGCTGCGCTAAAGGGGAGACCCAGGGTTACAGCAGCTAAAAGTAGAAGATTTGGCCCTGAGGGAGTGATGTTAGAGCTGCGATCATAAGGCAGACCTTTATGAGTTGGCTTGGTAAGTGAAGGAGAATGAATTTGTGTCATTTGTAGGAAACTGGATGAAGTAATTCTAACATAAAAAAAAAATGGATATTGCATGGTTTGTCTTACACAGGTCACCCAAAATATCGGTAAAAAAATAAAATAAAATAAAGATGGTAGAAAACAAGGAGCCTGACATTGTGGATCTGGGGAGGGGTCCTAGGGGTAGAGAGAGGAAAGCAGAGGGAGAGAGGGAAGGGATCAAAGTGATCAGGATATGTGTGGCGAGACCAAAGCACACAGTGGCATTGTAAAAATGTGTTACTGTAAAAACACATTGCCGCTGATTTCCCTCAGAATGCTCTCCTTTTCTTCAAACTCATGTGTCCCCTCATTGCTGCTGCTTTCTGAAGCAGTTCTGGAAATCCTCTTTCCTGGGGGTCTTTCTAAACATGGTCAAAAATTATCATGGTCAGTGCTACTGCCAGGCACTATCGGGCAGAAAGGCAGGCTCATGGGAACATCACTGGGCATCTTCACGCACTTTATTCTCTGAACCCTGTACTACATGACTTCTGGCTCTTCCCCTAAATCAATGTGACCATGAAAGGTAGCCGCATTGAGTCGATTCAGAGTATCAAGGCAGTCACAACAGGATAACTAAAAGATTTCTGCACTGCTTTAGAAAGTGGCAAGAACAATGCATAAGTGTGCTCTCAGTGAGAGGAAATACTTTTAGGGGGAAAAATGACCTTGTGTCTTACACAAGTTTATATTTTTTTAAGTTTATACATGCATTATATTTTTTATCATACCTCATGTATATTTACCAGTTCCTCAAAACAAACATAACTATTACATATGCAAGCATACAATAATATTTTTATAAAACACTTGGGTAGGTAACAGAAGAGGTAACATAGAGGCCATGTAAAGAAAGAGGGAATGCCACATGCAAAGGTCCTGTGGTAGAATGGATCCAGAGAAATATGGCAACCTAACAAAAGATTATTGTTGCAGGAAAAGCAGGCAGAAGCAAAGAGAAAATGAAGTAAAGAAGAGTTTGCTGGTCTAGGGTCATATTGTAAGGCTTTATGAGGGAATAGAGGCTTTAGATCTTACTTTAAGGATATAAGAGGGTGGGGGAAGAGTATGATGCTATGGAAAGTGACCCCTCTGGCTGCAGCATGGAGACTGGAAAGGAAAGGGACAAACAGTGATGGAGCCCAGAGACGGGAACTGTGCTAAGCTGGGTGGGTAGATGGATGTCTTAGATGGATGGGTGGGTGGGTGGGAAAACAGATAATCCATAGGAGAGCAGAGGGAAAGATGTGTGTGGATGAACAAGAAGATGGGGGAGGGCTGGGAGGAAGGCTGGATAGATAGGGGGAGGCATGAAAAAATGGAATAGGAATGTGTGGATGGATGGATGGATGGATGGATGGATGGGTAGATGGATGAATGATGGATGGATGGATGGATGGATGAATGGATGGATGGATGATGGATGGGTAGATGGATAAGTGGATTGGGAATGGGAGGAAGATAAATAACTAATGGGTGGAAGGCTGGAGAATGGTAGGTAGATGGGTGAATGGATGAGTGGTTGTGTGGGTAACACATAGATGGAAAGATGGCCAGAGGTGGGATCTAAGTTGAGCCTGCAGGAAGGTAAGGTTGGGGTCACACAAATGCCCAGAATTGGAGTCCTTAGCACCAATGCTACACGTTTGGCCCATGTCTTTTAAGACCCAGGCCCTACAAGAGAAGCCCCAGGCAGTAGTATGACCCACAATTCCAGGGCAGCCCATATTTCTGACTGCAGTCCCTGGGCCACCATACACAGACAGGACAGACAGGCTGGGAAAGTGGACACAGCCATTTCAGAGCTGCCTCCAGCTGCCCCAGCCACTCAGCCGTCTGGGACAGGGCAGGAGACCCCTCCATCTTCTAGACACTCAGCATTCTGGTAGATAGAGCCTGGCCCCAACTTGCTGGTTATTATCCATGTAAAAATTAACATAGCTGTGGTTTTTTTTTTTTCCCAAGCATTTATAAACTCAAATCTCCAGGTGGGCAAGTGAATAACTATTCACATTAAAGACTAATGTAAAAAAAAAATACACAAGGCAATAATTCATAATGCATTCTGTTCTACAGAGGCATATTTTAATGCGTGACATGTCCTGGGCAGCTCCTCCATGCTAATCCTATTTAATGAGCACATGTTACAGAATTTTCAGAGCACTGTCCCTGGGCAATTAAAATGTACTAACCTTTGTGGTTAAATTGTATTTCTAAAGAAAAGCCTTAGGTGAGCAACAGAAGGAAAGATTCAGGCCTCACTGAGGCGAATCCTAGAGGAAGGTTGTAGCGGGAAAGACCTGGAGGTCTGCTGGGCTCCTAGGTGCACTGGCTGCTGGGACCTTTGCCTCCTCCCCAAGCCCAGGACTATGTCCGGAACTCTTGCCTTTGTACGGCCAAGTGTCCTTTGATGAGCCAGTGAAATCCTCCAGTGGGGACCCGTCACTGAGCAGATATTGAGAGGCTGCTCTCTGCTGACCTGGGGGGAAACTGGGACACACTGATTTGAGGGGGGCAAAAGCCGTAACAGAGAGGCAAGGTGCCCCAGAAGTGGGTTAAATGATCCACTTCTCCCAAATCCCAACTGTGTCCCCACTGCCCACTCTGTGTGGTGAACACACCAGCTCTAGAATCCACAAGTCTATGAATTTTAGATTTGGAAAGGGCTATTAGAAAGCCTGTGGGGAGTGGTTCCCAAACTGTGTTCCTTAGATCCCTGGGCCCCCAACCCCGCCTCCGAGTTTCATCTAGAGTTCTATTTCCAATGGCTTTATGTATTAGCTGGAAAGAGAGATTAACTGTTTTAAATTATTTAAAAATAACTAGTAGGCTCAAAATATATGCATATATAATCTACATAATTTTATATATTCCATTACACAAATTATACAGAATATTCAAAATCTACAAATATTTTACATACATATGCCATCTTCTAAGTAAGAAATATTCATTGTGTGGTACTAGAGCTTGATCCCAGGGCTTTCTCACTGAGCTATGCTCCCAGGCCCTTTTTATTTATTTTTTTTTATTTTTTATTTTTAGATAGGGTTCTGCAAAATTTCTGAGTTATCCAGATGGGCCTCAAATTTACAGTTCTCCTATGTCAGCCTCCCTGCGCACTGGCATTACAGATATTGCCACACCTGGGTCTGAGGGAGAAATTTAAAGTGGTTTACAAAACTGCATGCAGCATGGTAGACTTAGAAACATCTTCTGGCTGAGGAGATAGCCCAGCAGTCTAAGCACCCCCACCCCCCGGCAAGTGCAAGGACCTGGCTTCCATCCCTGACACTGCATGCCCTGCTGCCCCAGATCCTCAGGAGCCAAAACTGGGAGTGATGGGTGGCACTCAGTGCTAGGGAGGCTGAGACAGGAAGATCACTGTAAGTCCGAGCCCTGTAGCGAGACCCTGTACCAAATAAATGAATAAATGAAAAAATTTTTTTAAAATAAAAAGTAAAAACTTTTTTTAGAAAGAAACTGAATAAAAGGAAAATGAAGGTAGAAAGGTGAGGTGAGCTTGAGGAAAGGTCAAGCAAAGAGATGTGTCGCTAGCCCCAGGCATCAGGCCGATGCAATGATCTGTGCCCCTCAGGCGCCCTGGAGACAGGCCTGCCAGACTGCTGGCATTTGCAGGGTAAGAAGGGGATTCTGCAACAGACTCCACTGGCCCACTGTCTGCTGCATGAGGAGCAGCCGGAGTGTCTGAGGGAGGCTTTCCTTCATTCTCTCAACAGACATGGCACAAAGGCCTCACAGTGGGCAGCATGCTCACGATGGGTGCGCGCTGCTGACACCGTCGTGGTCCCGGCCCTCCCAAGCTCCAATCTGGCAGAGAAGGACTTCAGGTGTGTCTCAGTTACTCTTCTCTCATTGCTGGGACAAATACCCGACCCTCAAAATGAAGGAAGGAAAAGTTTACTTAGCTCCTAGTTAATGGAGGTTCCAGTCCATACTCGGCTGGCTGCAGGGCTAAGCGGCACAAGCCAGAGCACAGCCTTTCCTGGCCTCGGTAAAGAGCCGAGAGCAAATACGAGGAGGAGCGGCAACAGTGGCCACTGAAAGCAAGTCTGTCTCCTTTATGTTGCACTCAGGCTCTCTGCCCCAGGCTGGTGGAGCACTCGTACCCATAACCCAGGGGATCATGAGTTAATCGGCAGCTCTACAAGTCCACCTGTGACTACATGAGGCTTTGGGGGAACAACGAGATACAAACCACAACATGATGTCAGATGGTAACCACATCTGTGGTTGCCCAAATACAGCCCAGAAATATAGAACTCACTCAACTCACTCTGGAATCTGTGGGACAAAGGAATCCTCTGGGTCTGTGTCTGAAGGAGACTTGGGTAGGGAAGAAGGACATGGGGTCAGCTCTGTGGTGTGAATGATGGAAAGGCAGGCACAGGGTGCCAGGCAAGCTGGGGTCATGTGTAGCTGGGAGCCAGGCGGAGGGATCACTCTGACTGGGTGGAGGAGGACTGGGGACCAGGCCCAGTCAAGTCAGTGCATGGAGGAAGGCAATCAGGAGCAGGTGGCAACTGCCCTGAGGGAAGCTGACACAGTGGGAGGGAGACCTAAAGGACCAGGGCAGGATGGCCCAGGGCAGTGAACGGCCAGGAAGCTGGCAGCTTAAGAGTGTCCTGAGCCGGGTGCAGTGGCGCATGCCTATAATGCCAGCACTTAAGAATTTGGAAGCAGAAGCAGGAGGATCAGGAATCCAAACTCCCTCATGGGCAAAATAAACTGTGCAGGGGATGTAGCGGAGTACAAAGGCCCTGGATTTGATGCTTGGAAAAAAAGCTTGAACCCTAGTTCAAGAGTCACCCTGCAGGAGCCTCTGGCTTGTGCAGGAGCGGGTGACAGGGCAAAGGCTTAGAGGCAGGAGTGTGGCTACATTTGGTCTCTGTGTGGAAGTCTGGTTTGCTTGGATCTTGGAACCCTCAGGAGTGTGAGGATAGGGAAAGGGTTGTCTGTCTAGACAGTGAGTCTGAAAGGGCTGCAGATGGCTGAGGAGTCCAGATTTAATTCCCAAGAACCAGGGATTCACTGACCACAACCCTCTACCACCACTCATCAGCCATGCACCTCAAGCAAGTTACTTATGACAAGAAAGTGGCTTTTACCTCCAATGGCCACTGAGGGAGTGAGAGAGGTGAATTCTCACAAAGAGCTGGGTGCAGTTCTTGGGACTGAAACTTGTAGGTACCTGTGAGCACTCTACAGCCCCAAAGGTTATGAGATCCAGACACGGGGTTTCCCAGGTGAAGATGAAGTCAGGGCTCATTGCAAGGTAGCCCATCTCCCATCTACTGAGTGCTATGATGCCCATAGTGATCCTGGTTGTCACCAGCAACAGAGAAAGGACATATTCATCTCTTACATTAAATGACACCACTGCGAAGATTATTTGGGGTAAGATGCCATTTCAAAAGAAACGGGAAGCTGAAGGGGAGGTCACAACAAAGTTGATCACATTAGCAAGCCATTGTCAATGTCAGAATTCATGGAAAATGTCTCCCTTCTACCCCTGAGAAGTGGCAGAGGCCAGCAGAGAGGCGTGCTCCTGCTCTTCCGCCCTGACTCGTCGTAACATGCTGATATTCAGTGTGCAGACCGGGCCACACTGCCTGGGTTCGAGTCTTAGCCCTGCCACTTACCTTAGTTGGCACTGATAGACCCTTCAGATACTCACTAAATATCAGTCATCCTTTTCTATAAGTACAAGCTGTGACTGAGCAATATGGTGAATCTTTATATTTTTTAGAAATGTTTTATACCCTGGCATGGTGGTACACATCTGTAGTTCCAACACTTGGGAGGATTGCCTCAAATTCAAGGCCAGCCTGGCCTACATGGTGAGTTCAAGGCCAGCCTGAACTCCCTAGAAATACTCTGTCTCAATTTTGGAGGGGTTGAGGGGACCAGGGACTGAACTCAGGTCCTTGTGCTTACCAGGCAAGCCCCCACCTCAAAAAAGTTTTTTATTGCAGTAAAAGACAGACTGCTGGGACTAGGAAGATAGCTCAGTGGAGTAAGCGTTTGCCTGGCAAGTGCAAGGATCTGAGTTCAATCCCCGGTTCCAAAAAAAAAAAAGGACAAACTGCTATTGGTTTCCCTCAAAATATTCCTTGTTCCTTTGAGTACACTTATTCCTTCATTTTGCCACTTTTTGAAGCATTTCTGGAAGTCCTCTTTCCTGAATATCTTTAGTCGTGCTATTGTCACTGCCTCAGTATCCATTTGCTTGCCGTGGTCATTTCATTGTGAGGAAAAAGCCAGAAGCCACACGGTGCCAGGTCTGGTGAACAAGGAGGATGAGCACCCTGCGTGACGCTTTTACAGACCTGCCTGTCTGTTGGATGAATCCGCTGCCCGATGCCATCCCCTCCCATAAAGACGTGAAAGAGGGCTTCTAGAACAGCTTCACAAAGTGCCAGGAGTGATAGGATAAGTCATGTGAAACGAGGGGGAGTATCTTGAGAGGGGCTAGTAGCATTCACCCTGCGTTTTGATCACCCTTGTAGGTCTCTAGCACTATTTGGGAAATACTTGTGCTAAGATGTACCCATTGTTTATCAGAATCTCAAACAGGACCGGGTGTCCTATACTGTATCTCACAACCTTAGCCTTCAAGATGTCACTTCGCCCCCACAGGTCTCAGGTCCCCCACTGCAAGCAGGGATAGAAGAGCAACTCCTATCACAGGAGGGTGCTGCAATGTGTGACCCTGGGACCTGCAGGCTATGTTTGCCACAAGTCTCCCCAGCAGCTTGGGCTGGCTGGGACCACTCTTTGCTGCAGTTATCATCTCCTGGACATCAGGGGACTCTGGTCCAGGCTGTGGGTGGGTCTCCTACCCAGAAGCCAGGGCCAAGCCTCTGGTTGTGGGCTACTACCCGAGGGGTAGGATGTGTAAGAAAGGTATTTATAGGGAAGACAGGTGTGGGGCAACATGAATGGCATAGAATTATGCAGAGTCCTCAGTGCAGGGAGAGCTCGTAAGAACTAGTCAGACCTTGCTGAGGAAAACATGAGCTGGTCATCCCACAGGCTCAGCCTCCAGGGGCCAGCAGGGACCAGTGGGCCAGAGCTCATGGCTGGTGGTGAGGGCTGGGAAGGGCAGAAGGAGTCAGCGTGTTCCAGGTGGTCTGAAGGGAGAGCACAGGCACAGGTGGTGGTAAAGTCTGAATGCCACTGTTGTTACGAGTCTATGGCGAGGAAGGAGCACGGCAAGGAAAGACTAACAGGGCGGTGACCCCACCTCTGCCTCCGTTCACTCCAGGAGGACCTGGGCTCCTTCCCATCAGCCCTGAGGCTCCATGCTCAGCCAAAGTGATGTCCATGGGAGGAAAGTTTGTCTGCAAGCCTAGGAGCTAGCTGCTAGGCCTGGACAGCTAGAGGAGCTAGCAGTCAGCACAAGAGTCACCACGGGACAGAGGGTGGCGTCTTGTACACAGTTGGCAGGCCCACGTCTCACACTGGACTTTCCTTTAAAATACTATTTCTTTAAGACCTGGAAGTATTAGCTGCTCCTAGTTTTTGTCCCAGTTACTAAAATGCATTCATTTTACAGCAGAAATTAATTCCACCTAAACAAATTCTGTTAGTACTCAATTATTCCTCACCAACTCCCTTTGAATAAATATCCATGAAGAGACTTTAATTAAAATGTCAACAAGGGAAGCAGGCTGGCGAGGTGAAATCTTCTCACTCAGCAGTGAGCTGGACCAGGCCAGCATCCAGGGGAGAGTGGAGAGCTGGGCTTGCCCCTACCTCCGGGGAAGGCTTGCGGCTCCACGGAGATGGGCTTCAAGCCATGCCCCTGCCCATCCTGCACCAGGCCTGGCTCAGAGGCTTCAAACTCTGGGCAGTAAAGGGTGTGGTATGGGTGATGGCTATAAGTGATGCATACTGAACCCCTACAGCCCAATTGCAGAGGGGCAGAGGCTGTGACTGGCAGCTCACCCCACCTTGGTGGGGGAGGGGGGAAGGGGGATTCCTACCTAGAAGGACAGCCAGCCATGGGCCCACCCCAGCCTACCATAACCTGGTGGAAAAGTAAGGCCAGGCTTGCTGGTTCTTGGACCTGTAGAAAGCCAATACCAATATTTTCATGGAGACGTTCCCTTATTCTTATATCTCAGCTTGGAATTTACAACTTTTAAAACTCTGTAGCACGCACCACTCTGGGAGGCTGAGGCAGGAGGAACACACATCGGAGCCTAGCTTGGGCAACTTAGCCATTTAGCAGGATGTTTTGTCAAAATTTTAAAAATGAAAGAAGAGCTGGTGATAAGCTCAGTGTGGAAGCTCTGAGTTCAGAAATTAATTAATTAATATATAAATAAGTCAGGTGTGGTAGTGCACACCTGTAATCCCAGCACTTGGGAGATGGAGGCAAAGGGATCACCACAAGTTCAAGGCCAACCTGAGCTACACAGTGAGTCTAAGACCAGCCTAAACTACACAGCAGGACTATCATAATAGGTAGGTAGGTAGGTAGGTAGGTAGGTAGGTAGGTAGGTAGGTAGATAGATAGATTGATAGATAGATTGATAGATAGATAGATAGATAGATAGATAGATAGATAGATAGATAGATAATTATCTATGAAGGCCTCAAATGAGACCAAGAAGACAGGCTCACCCTCAGGCATCCACTTTTTGTCTTTGCACTATCCCAGGGTCTGCAGAAAATGGCACTTTGTAACCAGTGATGTAGGCCACAGGGGCAGTGGGAAACTGTGAAGAAGAGTGCAGGGCCAGGCTGCAGGAGCGCCTCGAGGCAGTCCCTGACTCTGCCTTGGCCACCGGCCTCGGCACCTATACAGACACACAGCATAAGAAAGCCAGGCTGGCTCCTGAAGGCCCGCTGTGTTCTCCCTCCACATGGCCTGACCACGGAAGCTCTGGGAGGGAAACCTGTCCTTCAGAACTGGGCGGCAGCCAACTCTGTACTCTGACTGGGCCCCAGGCAGTCGAGGCAGGATGAAGGCAGGGAACAGAGAACAGAGGGTAAGAGTTGCCTCCTTCCCTGCTGCCTCAGAAAGAGACCTGTACAGCCGTGAAGGAGCACTGGAGAGCAGCCCATAAAGGCCTCTGTTGCCACTTGTGGGCAGCTTCTTGCTTTGTCTCATTCTCAGAAGGAAGCAAAAAGGACAAGAAATAGAATTGACTACCCTGGCTCAAAGGACCCCATCCAGAGCCCTAGACTTGGTTCCCCCTTTTTCTAGCCCAGAAGGCCTCCTTCAAAAGCCAAGTTGTGTCAGCACAAAGTGGCCTTGATCTGCTCAACAGACAGACACCCTGACCTTGGGGCCCTCCTGGTAGTTCTTCATCCAAGCTCACTGTCGCCATGACTCTCCCCACCAAAGGCTAGAGAGTATCGATCCTCACAGTAGTAGCTCTTCCCATGCTCCTCTGTTCAGTGTGAGAATATTTTGTAAGGCATGGGGGAGAAAGAGGCAAAGACAACAAAACATTACAAGGTCAGCCTGCAAAACGGGCCTAAAGCATAGCCAGGCTGCGAGAGCCACAACCAGCTCACTGACCTTAAAGGATCCTATTTTTACTTACTCTTCTCAAACTAGAAAGAAACCTATAACTGTGAGAAACTCTGCAAAAACCCGGAGTGTCATCTGCTTGCAAACTGCTGACCTGGGCTGTCTTCTGCCCCGCTGCAGCTCCAGGCATTCAGCCAATATGAGGAAGCCAGCTGGGTCCACCAGCTCCGCAGCCTTCCACCCGGAAAGGACTCCTCAGCCTGGGCTTCACAACATGAGCCAGAACCCACAAGCACTCGGAAGTCCAGGCCACACTCCACATTCCCCCTTCGTGCTTGACTCACAGGCCTGGCCCTGTGGGGTGTGGGTGATTATGGGTCTTGAATCATGTCCTAAACATGGCCCTGCCATTTAATTCCATCTCCAAGTACTAAGAGGCCTCAGAGCTTCCATATTCCTTCTTGCCACGACGACAGAATTTTTCATTCCTGGATCAGTGGAGATGAGGAATTTCCCAAGCAGAGGCTGCTTGAGCCGAGAAGGTGGGGGCGAGGAGTGAATGCCCCTATTATGTTCCTTCGGAATCTCTTTTAAATGGCTCCAGTGTATCTTTCATCCTGCTCCCTATCTAGATGATAAAAATTAATATCTTAATTGGCATCTTAATCTGGGGCCAAAGAGGCTTTGATTTCTTAAAGAATGACTCGTCAAGCGGTGATGCAAGCTGAATGCACAGGACCAGCCAGCTGCTGTGCTGTCAGAGGGCTTCCCTCACCTCCTGAGCAGTCTCATTTTCCACCTTAATCATGCCAAGTAAACTTCTGCATGATCCAGTGCTATTTCTAGTACTTTTCAGGAAGGGAGAAAATAGATCAAGAGACGGTTAGCATCCAATCAGCACAGCAGCCTCTGAGCTAGCCAGCCTGCTCAGCCCTGTACAAAGGAGCACAGATGCCTCTGAGTCCCATCAGGAAAGAGGTCACATTGGGGGAAGAAGATCCCACTTCCACTGAGCTGAATGGACCCGCCTGGACCTTGCACTAGAGGTCAAGATGAGCTGAATCAGGCAGGATGGTGCCTGCCTGTCAGCCTAGTCTAGGGAGCAAGCTGAGGCAGGAGGGTTGCTGTGAGTTCAGAACCAGCCTGGGCTATGTAATGAGTTCAAACCCAGCCCAAACCAAAAGTATCTCCAAAAGAAAACATAAAAGGGCTGGGACCTGCTATCTCACACAGCAGGAGGCCATCTTGGTTTCCTAAGGGAGGCAGATACTTGGACCCCAAATGCAGAGGGGCCACAGCTGCATACTAGACATAGGTCAGTCTCTCTCCAACATGAAAGCCATATATAAGATTAGGGAGAACCCTGGGCTCAAAGACCCCTCAATTCCAAACCTTTGCTCATATAACCATCCCATTTCTTCCAGGGAAAGCCTAGAAACCAGTCTTCCCTGTCTGCACTGATTTCACCCAAGAAAGCCGAACAGTGTTTGTGCATCCAATGAAACATGTAGCAAAAAGTTCCAAATCCTTAGCTCCTCTTTCACCAGAGATCCGAGGATGTCTTAAAGTTAGTGGTCAAGCAGGTAGTTTGACCTGCCTGTCCTGACCTAGACACATTCTCTCGAGAAAGCAGAACACCACCCAAATTAGTTCTTCTCCATTCCCGTGCAGAGAAGTAGCTCTACTGGCTCTTTCTGAAGGCCAGTTTGCATGGCAGTTGACTCTAAGGCTCTTTTCTTCATGTGCTTATCTGTATTAGCTTTTGCTATGTACCCAAGGACCCTCACACTCAGTGGTTTTGGTGTGGACTACTTAGCTCATGATGCTGTGCTCCATGATTTGGGCTGGGCTCAGCTGGACAGTTCTTCTGCTGGTCTCAGTTGGGCTCGTGTAGGCAGTTAGTGCCAGTTCACTGGGGTGCTGCCTGACAGGGACCTCAGCCAGGACATCTCATGCTCTTATCCCCCAGCCAGTCAAAGCTTGTTCACTGAGTTCCAAGAGTTCCAAGAGGGAAGTCAAATTGTAAAATCCACACAAATGTTTTGTAGAATGTTCAAGCTTTTGTTTACTTCACCCCTGATAATAGTCTATTGGCCAAAGCAGATCATTGGCCAAACCCACAGTTAGCGTGGAAGGGTAGAATCATAGGGTATGGATTCTGGGAGATAGGAAGAGTTCTAGTTCCCATTTTTTCAATCTATTGTGATATTGCTCACTCTAGACCCCAGCCCAGTGAGACAAGCCATGCATGTATTAGTTTCATGAAGCTGTGCCCATACCTCTCTGGGTCTGTGTCCCTTCAGTAAAATGTGGCACAGAACCAGAGAGGTGAAAGGTGCTACCTAGTGTCACACAGCAACCTGCCAGCAGGGCAAGGCCTAAATGCTCATCTGTCCAGGTGCCCCATACCACCTCTCCTGGTGCCCATGATAATGCAATAATGAGATGCCAGTCAGAAGCCAAACCATGGCCATCCTGCAGACATCTACCAGTAGAGGTCCTACAGAGCTTAGTCTCCACCACTGCCACACATTAGCCTCCAGGACTCACCACAGAAGCCCTCCTGCCCCTGTAGCTTCCTCCCTGGTGCACTGCAGAGCTCGGGCTGGCTATTTGACTCTACGGTCTTTCAAAAGTCTTAAACAATTTTCAAATGTTTAAACTTGAATAGGCAAGGTTGTTATAGTGGCAGTGAGTGGTCAGCAGGACTGGGAAGCACAGATAAATTTCTCCCCACATCTCCTATATCTACAGTTCCACTAGGCCACGAGGTTAGCCTAATTATGGCCACATTGGTCACTGTCCTGCTGCTTTGGACCTTGAGGTGCTAGAGAGTCCTAAGTACACACACACCTGTTCTTAAACACTTCATGTGTGTTGTTTCTCTCTCACTTGCACTCGCCTGCATGTCAGGTTTTGCATAAGCATGAAGACCTGAGCAGGAGATCAGGATGCCTTGGGCCCATCTGGCCTTGGGAGCCCCAGTGGCCCAGTGGGAAGCACTTGGCCCCGCTGGCTGGATCCTTGTTCTCCATACATCTGAACCTCGTGAGTGCTGCCCAGGTACCTGGTCAGCCATCAGCTCGTCATCGCGTCTGCCTCTCACTCTTCCCAGTGATGTACGACACAAAGAGGCAGCAGAACACATTCAGGGTCTTTGGGGTGACTACTCACTGCGGTTCTTTCTGCTGATAGATACCACAGGCAGAGTGGCAACCCGAGCCAAACCACAGGAGGGCCAGGGGTGAGGCCTGACTGAAAAATTAAGATCTGAAGAGGAGGCTTAGTGTATCTGCAGCTGGCCTGTCCTTGAGCTTCTCAGCAGGAGGGTCCATCTCTCTGTGCAGCCCCTTTTCCATGTAGAGGACTGAACCGTTTGTGTCTAGTTGTCCCCCCAAAGCCTCATGCAGCTATGGGGCGACTTCTAGAATTTGTGATTAATTCATGATACAAGGCTGGGATCTGGGTCTGAATACTATGGGAATTATGGGTATGAGTGCTACCTCCAGCCTGAGGTGGATAGCCTGAATGCAACATAAGGGAGACAGACTGGCTCTCTATAGCCATTGTTGCTGCTCCTCCTCCGTTTGCTCTCTGCTCTTTGACGCCACCATGAAAGGTTGCTCTCTGCCATGTGCCACTCTGCCTTAGAGCCAGCTGAGTATGAACTGAAGCCTCCACTAATCATGAGCTTAATAAACCTTTCCTTCCTTCATTTTGGATGTCAGGTATTTTGTCCCTGCAGTGAGAGAAGAGTGACTGAGACAAGAGCCCCATGTGTTTCCCACAATGGACAGATGCAATCCTGAAGTTTCAAGGATTGAAATCATTGGATTGCTTGTCCAATTTCCTGTTACAAGAGGGAGAAGGGGGTCCAGAACATGAAGTCTGTGACACAGACAATTGGAGCCAGAGCAGGAATGATGGAGTGGGGGAAACGCCTTTGGTGGGGAAACGCCTTTGTTAGGAAAACTGAAGCACTTACATGTTCAGAAAAGAGCGAGTCCTGCCTTCAGCCCTATCCTTGTCAGGGAAGCCACAAATCTGTATCAAGTGAGAACAGAAGGAGCTGGTCACAGCTCCCATGGGCGATTGATTGCAGGCGGCCTTCTGCACCATCTAGTGTTGACACAGGAAGGGCCTCCTGCGGCCCCTCCCAGGCACAGGGCTCCTGCGAAGCTGGCTGGGTAGCAGAAAGGAGGCAAGCAACCTCACCAAAGTGCAGGTGAGCACCCAGAGGCTGGAAACTGCATGCATTCCAGCCGCTGGTCTCTCACCCAGGGATGTCCCCCAGCACTGAGCTGCTCACAGGGTCACTCCTTCTCCTGGGGACCCTGGAGAGAGCATCCCTATTTCTAGATGAGAAACCTGGGGCTCAAGGGTGGGTTTCCCCTGGTTTAAGAAGAAGCCTTAGGATTGCTAGAGAGGAGAGGTGGGAGGCTGGGCTGGTGGCCCAAGTAAGCTGAGAAGAAGGCCTCAGAGGAAGACCAGGGCCCTAGGGTAACGCACTGAAGAAGCAGGAGGAATTTCTGAGAACCCGAGCCCACCCACCTCCACCAGTGTTTTCTGAGCTCCCCACAGCAATGTGAGGAGTGAAATGGGAATGTGGTTGCAGAAAAAAAGATTGTGCAGAATCATCAGGGCATCTAAAACAAGGCCCGTGGACACACTGAGCTAGGTTGCGAAGGCAGGGAACTGGAGGCCACACACATGGGGTGGGTTTGTGTGTAATCATGGCATCCTCATGCAGGAGGGGGCCAAGGAAAGCAGATTATCCTCTTTATTAAAACAAGGTAAGGACTTGGACTTTAGAACTACAACATAGCACATTGCCCTCAGGCCAGGGGCACCTCGTGTCACAGTAGCCTCCTAAAATGTGTGCTCTATAAATAACAAACAGCAGCAACAAAACATTTTATCATTCCATCAAAGCAGCCACTGGCCACCTCCAATCGATCAGGAGCTGTGGTCAAGAGGTCTTGGGGAGTTTCACTCTGCCCAGGCGGCCTGGGAGCTGCCCCGGCTCACCCAACTCCAGGGTTAACCTCTCTTGTTTTCTCACCCCTGCAGGCACTGGCCCCAGCTCTGCCACAGACCCGTTGCTGTCCCTGCTCCTGTTAGCGCTGCATAAGCTCCTGCGCCTGCTGCTGGGCCACTGACAGCCACAGCATCCTGAGGACCTCAGCAGGCACACGCGCCCTGCCTGCTCACCAGGGAGGACCGCATGGCCAGGCAGACCCAGAGAGACTGAGCAGCATGAAGAAGTTCACGCAGAAATTAAATAAATCATATTTTTGGGGAGGTCACACAAACGTAGAGCACCTAAAATAATGCATCTAGTTTCCAAATAAGATGGAATTTGGACCGTGCAGTAAGCACGGGGCCAGCGATTTCTCTACTTCAATGTATTTTTATTTTCTACACTTCTCCTCCAACTCTTCATTTTGCACGAACTGTTGAGCAGTTACCTTTAGGATAATATGTAAAAAAAAAAAAATGTTGGGTCAAAACCTTTCTGACAAAGCAAAATATTTTTAGTAGATGATTGTGTTTAGGATTTTTTTTTAAACTTCCTTTTTCTTTGGGGGCTTTTCTTTTTTATTAAATTATTTCTTTTGAGACATTTTGATTAAAGAAGACACATCATAATTAAAATTCACTGTCAATAATATTTATTTTTAAATAAACAAAGATTGGAAACAAGTTCAGACACTTGTTTATAAACTGTATTGTATATTGCTGAATAACAGTTGAATAAAAAACAACTTTGAAATAACCTTTCTACAGCCATGTGTCACTGTTCAGCCTCGGTGCCCGCTGCCGCCTGGATGCCGTAACCTCCCGTTCCCAAGCGCCAGCTGTACTCTTGGCTGGGTGTCTCCCATTGTGGAAAACAGCCCAGGGCACCTGGCTGAGGCCACAGCAAGCAGACAGAAGCACTTTTCTTCCAGCCTCCGCCTAGGGACAAGAAACTTCACAGAGACAAAAGGGAGAGAAGCCTCCAGCCTGAAAAAGGAAAGGAAGTCACTACATAAATCAAAACCTACCCTTTCCACTCTTGCTTTACAGTCAATGTGCAATGCGCTTGCCCACTCAGAGGTTACACGCCAAGGTGCATTTATTGTTGTTGGCTTCACTATAGGTTAGAGAATTTGGAAAGAAAATAGAAACTTCCACACTCTTTTCTCCATGCCCCTAGAGGTGGCTTTGAGTCTCTAAAACCCATGGATCAGAGGGCATCTTAAAGAATCTGCCATACCCAGGAAAATATTATTCTTCCTGTCATGGCAGAGTACCATTAAATAGCTAATCCCAAAGACTTGTTTAAAATCTAGCCAGGCTGTTGTACCTGCAGTAGAAACACATGTGATTGTTACTGACATTGCTCATCAAATACCTCCACCCTCTGCTGGCCAGGCACATGGTAAGACTGCATTTTCTGGTTTTCAATGATATGTGGGGTCACAACTGTAGCCCATGAATTGTAAACAAAAGGGACATGCACCAACTCTAGTCTAGGGCAAGATGTCACAAGGCCTTCTTTCCTCTAACATGATGACTGACAACCTTCAACATCCTGAGTGCTACACCTGCTGTGGTCCTTGAGTGACTGTGGTGACCAGAGCCTCCCCTGCTGGCCAGTGCCACCTATGCACTTAACCTTTGCCATTTGGAATCTTTGAGCTTTGGAGTTTACTTGTTACACAGCATAGCTCAACCTATCCTGACTGGTTCAGTATTTAGCGGATGGGCTGTACTTAATTCAAAGAAAAAGAGGGCTAGGGAGATAAATCAGTGATCTAAGTGCCTACCAGCCAAGCACAAGGACCCAGGTTCTTGCTACACTGGCCCCAGTTCCCTGGGTGCACTGAGTAAGCCACCAAAACCAGGTGTGGTGGCGCATGCCTGTCATCCCAGCCCTGGGGAGGCTGAGACAAGAGGATCACTATGGGTCCGAACTACATAGCAAGACCCTGTATCAAAAGAATAAAAATAAAAAACAAAAATTAAAAGAAATCATGCATTTGGAGAATTCCACACATGCAAAAACTTTCAATGTGGGACTGATGTCCTGGAATACCTATGGGAAGAAAACCATGGCACTGCTCTTTCCGGTGGACACATTAAGTTGTTTCACTTTTCATTTATATTGATCAGTACCTATCAAGCTGTAAATTTAATCATTTTGTCTAGTGGACAGTGATTCTGTCCAGAAGGATCATCTCATTTTATAGTTAACCCAATACTGCAGCAGGATAATGTCATGTTAAATACTGTCCCTCAGTGCTTGAAAAGAATAAAGCACTTCCTGGATGCCAGGTGGAATGGAGGTGATGTGTCAGAGATGGGCTGATGTCATGCCAGATCACTCCAGGCGGCCAGGAGATGAGAAACTACTTCCCGTCATCAAACCTAAACCCCCTGCACAAGCCCAGTCAGTCAGGCTCCTGCCTGGAAGCTGCTTCCTCTAGCATGACCTGGGGAGGAAGGCAAGGCAGGTGTGCTTTGGGGAAATTACTCTCCTGGGCTGCCCTTGTTCTGCTCAAAGAAACAGCACCTCAAGCACAGAGTGGTGAGTGTTATTCTTGCCTCCTGTGAGCCGGGAGAAAATCACTGGCCTAGGAAAGTTCCCGCATGTGGAAGTCCAGCCCTAACACAACAAGCAAATAGAATTCAGACTGACGCTGTGGCCAAGCAGGAAGCAAAGCAAATCCCCACGGCCCTGCCATGGAGCTCTTGCCAGCTTCCCTGGTGGCTCAGGGTTTTGGACACAGAAGAGGGAGAAGCGAAGTGCACACCTGCAATCCACAGTGCAGGCCCTGGCCTGCTACTTCCAAGAGTCATCATGCAGCCCTCCAAAAATAGGAGCAATGAGCTGGTAGCAGTGGATTTTACAAGACATGCACAAACCAGGAGGAACAAGCACTCATGCTTGGAAATGAAATGCACGGCACTGGACCTGCTCCCCAGAGTGACTCCCCCTTTAGGATTTGGAATCAGCCCAAGATAGACATGACCTGGGGTCTGGAGACAAGTTGAATTCTAGAAGAATTCACTGTGAGTGATGAGGAGCTCTGGTCCCAGCCTATGAGGACTTCTTGATCTGCTTCAAAACCTTGGAGAACGATGGGTCAACAATGTAACTGACATCAAAATAAGGGAAGCAGGACAATAAAGTAATGGTGACTGAGCCAGAGTGGAGAATAGGAAAGGTAAGTGCGGCTAAGACAGGCACACTAGGGAAGTCAGCCGTGCCCTGGGACCACTCTGCAGTCCTGGAAAGGATTGTTCACTGGTTGGTGGCAAGTCACGTGGCCTAGCCACTTGTGTCCTACAGCCAATAGCCAGTATTTGGGGGCATGACCTTGGAGTAGAGACCGAACTTCTTTAGAGTCTGGCTGGAAGGATATGATCAGAGGTAACACCATTCAGTGTTTCAGTTCTATCTCAGCCCCACATTGCTCTGACCCAGAAAATAAAAGACTCTGATTGGTCCAAGGTGACTCTAAGTTGGGCAACAATCAATGAGCTGCTTGTGAGCTTCTGGGCTTCAAGTTAAGGGGTTCTGAACTGACAGGCGGGGGAAATGCTCTTGATTGTCTTTGCACCCCTAGGAGCCCCTCTCTGTATGAGGCAACAGTAGGTGTCCGTCTCCCAGAATTTCAGAGGTGCAGCCCCTGCTTTTCCCAGATAAGCAGTGGTAACAAGCACGGCATACCTGCACCCTCTGTCCCCACACCAGTCTGCCTTTACAGGTGGCTGCTCTGGAACTTTTGCTGTCCTTCCAGTGAGTGGCAGCAGAAACGACCCAGCACACTGGGTAACCTCAACCAACCTTCACATCCAATCTTCACACAGTGGCATCACTGTCCCCTCAGAGTCCCCTGCTGTCATCAGTCAAGGAGAACCAGAACAACACAACAGGCATAAGGATACCCTTTACCTCATCCCAGGGGCCCTAGAAATGCAAGACAACCCATGACCTTTATGAGGGACTCACCCCACTTTGCAGCTACAGACACGACATGAGGTAAAGTCTAGAAACATCACCAGAGGTGGCCTCTTTTAAATGACAAAGACCGAGGCAGCACCAAAAATATATTTTAAGTCACAGAAAACATGACTTCACACCAAGACTAATTTGCTGTCAGCAAAAAACCAACAATGGTCAGATTTCTTCACTCCACCTGATTATTTTAAAAGAAAAAAAGATAAGTAGACTTGTGAAATGCAAATGATTTCTGCTAGATTTTGAGGTTAGGGAGTATTTATTAAATGAGAACCAAGAGATATTAACTATAAAATAGATGACGTATAATTTTGACTGCATTATAACTAAAACCATTTGTTTATCAAAACCACATTTAAGAAAGTAAAAAATACCAGGCATCATAATGCACAACTGTAATCCTAGCACGTGGGAGACTGATCCAGGAGAACTGTTGAGTTTGAGGCCAGCCTGAACTAAAGAGTAAGACCTGGCCTCAAAAAAGAAGGAAGGAAGGAAGAGAGAGAGAGAGAGAGAGAGAGAGAGAGAGAGAGAGAGAGAGAGAGAGGAGAAAGAGAGGAAAGAAAGAAGGAAGAATGGAAGGGAGGGAGGAAGGGAGGAAGGAAAAAAAGACAGGAGGTGAAAAATGTTTTCAGGACTGGTGAGATAGCTCAACCAACTAAGCACCTGTTTAGGCAAGCACAGGAACTGGGGTTCGATCCCCAGCACCATATGCCACTCCAACTCTGCCCCTAGGCATGCTAAATCAGCCACCAAGAACAGGCATGGTAGTGCACAATTATAATCCCAGCACTGAGGAGGCTGAAAACAGGAGGATCACTACAAGTCTGAGCTGTGTAGTGAGACCTTGTGTCAATACACTTTGAAAAAAAAAAAGGAATGTGTAAATAATTCCTAAAAATCAGTAAGAGAAGCATAAAGCAATGGGAAGATGCACACAAGACATGAAACACCATGTTATAGGGGGGAAATGACCAGTAAAAGATGTTTATCTTCTATATTGATAAAAGGAAATGTAATCAAAATGACAATAATTATGTCCACTAATATGCCAAGTGTTTTAAAAACCTGACAATACCAAATGTTAGGATACAGTTCACCAGACTGCTTACATATTGATCATGGAAATGTTAATTTGTACAACCTCATCTGAAAACACTAACTCTTAAAATTGAATGTTCATATAAACTATGAGCCACAGCATCCACTCCTAAGTGGCAAAAGCTCTTGCTTATGTACACAAGGAAATATGTGAACAAAATTGTGCCTTTCACATATGCTGGAAATAGACAAGCACCCATAAACTGAAGAGTGATTAATGTGTTGTAGAATACTCTCATAATAGGATATTCTCATGAACTAAAAATAAAAATCAGCCCAACTGGGCCTTAGCATCTATTAGTAAAAAAAGCAAAATCCAAAAGATTACACATAGCATGATACCCTTTTTTATTGGATAAAAGGTCTCATTACACAGATTGGACTTATAGCGATCCTCCTATCTGAGCCTCCCCAGCACTGGGATTACAGGTGTGCTCCACCACTCCCAATTTCAGAGGCTGGCACAGCGTGCAGTCCTGGGGATCGAACTTGGGTTGTTGCACTTGCCAGGCGGGTGCTTAGACTGCTGAGTTATCTCCTCATCCCATGATACCCTTTTGATAAGAAGTTAAAACTGAACCAAAAGCAATAAGCTACATAGAAGGAAGGATAGGGATGGATAGGTGGATGGCAGGTAGGCAGGTAGCAGATAGATAGATAGATAGATAGATAGATAGATAGATAGATAGATAGATATGTACATACACACAGACAGACATAGAAAGACAGGCAAACAGACTTCCTAAGAAAGCACACGGTTAAGATAAAACTATGTTTAAAATAAAGGAAATAAGAGACTGATGAATACAGATGCAGGACCAAGGTTAACTTGGTGTGGAGAATCAGAGGGTGGGATAAAGGAGGAGCCCTCTGGTGGATGAAGGTGATTTTCAAGATGATGGTTTCCACCCTGAGTGGACAGGCTACTCATTGCATTATCACAAGTGACTAACAGAACGAACGCTGCCCTATTCTGAACAATGACGACAGTGTCTCATAAACAAGGGTGGTGATAAATCAATTCATGCAGGTGAAGGTAAAAGCAAAGTGAAAAACAAAAGTCTTATCAGGAATTCCCTGAGAACAAAAACAGTAATAACTGTCCCTGCCCACTGTCCCCCAAGATAAATTCACATCTAAGTCCATCTCCCATGTAGAGGCTGCAGGTGATGGCTTGGGAGCACATGTAACTCACAGACACGTGTTGTTTAGTCTACAACAAGGATTTGTATTGTTACCTTACAATATCAGACGCTCTCAAGTACAAATCCAAATTTCTGGCTTCTCTTGAAAAACAAATCATAATATATTGCCACATGGAGTGCACATTCTGGTTTGATAATAGCTTCTGGGTGTCATGCAGCAGCTGTCCCCTGATACTGAATGTTGTGTCCCCACTTCACTGTGAACCCTGCCAGCCTAGAGCCGCCCAGCTGCCCCATGCAGGTGCAGGGTCTCCAAACACCTGTGGGCATAAGAGTCTGCAGCTAGGAATCCTCGGCCAGCGCCCATCCTGCTTCTACTCAGCAGTCTACCAGCTGTGGTCACCTACAGACCCTACTTAGCCAGTAGATGTCACCATCCCCCAGAGCAATTCTCAAAAGACAGCAGAAGTAAAATGACCTTGCCTATCAACCACAATACCACCACTGAATCAGCTAAGTGCTGTTTCAAAAATAAAGTATGTCCCATTCGCAATTCAAGAACACAGTAACAAAGTTGAATTGGACTGCTAATTGAGTCTCTTTTTTCCTTGAAAATGGTGTGTGTGTGTGTGTGTGTGTATGTGTGTGTGTGTGTGTGTGTGTGTGTGTGTGTGTGTGTGTGTACCTTTCTCCCCCTTTGGCAAATTCAGTATATGAAACTTTCTGTTTTGTTTTAGAAGAAAATCTGCAGTGTGTCTACAACACAATCTGCTAACTTATCTACATAACAGATGAATTCCCTGGTTGCAGCTACACAATTTCAGCTTCCTAAATACCAGAAAGACTTGGTCATGATTATTCAAGTTCTCATCGCTGCCCCTGCCCGAAGACCCTCAGCAGTAAAACTTTGCTCCTTCCCACCTCTGACCCAGAGCTCTTCTGAATGGGAACCTAATGAATCTGTACCTTTAACTAAGGCAGACCACAGTTGCTTTTCAGAATGCTAATTCCCATAAAGGGGAATGTCACTTTTACAGGCAAGGCTCTCCTTTATCAGCACAACCTGATTCCATTTGACTGATTAATTGTCCTCAGGCCTGTGAAAGGCTTCTAGACCAGGGATGAAGGCTTGGGAGGAGCAGCCGTGCAGTGGTACAATGCAGGGCACTCCTGTGCTGGGGAAACCAGGAGATTACAAATGCACAAATAATTAATTCAAATCAATACAGCGAGGGGCTCAGGCTGAGAGACATTCAATTATGTTGTTCAAAGAGAAGATGCTGATCTTCAGCTAGTCCGCTCCATGCTGCAAATAATAGAGCATTTTTAATTTGTGCAGCAGGGATGTTAATCTTTTGCTGTGTAATCCAGTCCTTGGGGAACGTCATGACCATGTGGCACTGTGCGCGGGAGGCTCCCTGTGGAGGGCACTCAATCACCCCAGCTCTGGCTTTCCTGCCTGCCTTCTTGTGCCAGTCTCTCAACATTCAATTAGGAAATATATGATAGACTAATAGATAATGAATAGATACATGATGGATGGATAGATGGGTGGGTGGGTAGATGGATGGATGGATGGATGGATGGATGGATGATGGATGATGGATGGATAGATGGGTGGGTGGATAGATGATGGATGGATGGGTAGGTGGATGGGAAAAGACACAGATAGAAATTTTCAGATTGTCATACATTCTCTTTCTCCCAACAATAGATAGTTTATGACTTCTGGATTTTACTTGAGCTAATAGTACACATAAATCCTCAGGGAATTACTCACCTCTCAAAAGGATTTGCTTCAGAATTCCCTTAAATAATGAGTTCCTGCTGGATGTTTAAAATAGGATTTGAATCCCAGTTTTTATTGAGTGGAGAAAGAGAAGTACACACATACACACACACACACACACACACACACACACACAATTTAGAAAGCTATGCACCAAAGTGTTAAAAGTTTGTGTCTCCATGCACGTGGAACTATAAGGACTTTAGAGTCCAACAGCAGTCTGACTTTTCTATAACCCACCTTTATTACTTTTGCAATAAGATGAAAGCAACAAAATATCTTTAATTTTAAAAAAAAGACAATTTCACCTCCTAAAGAAGTTAATACTCAGCTTAGAACGAGGTGACTTTCTACCTGCTCTCAAAAGAACTTAATCTGTGAGCTTTCCCAGAAACACGTCGCTTTCCATCCCAGCTCCTGGGGCCTAAGTGTGGTTACTCCAAGCTAGTCTCTGAGGTGTGAAGCTGGAGGCACATCTGGGGTTGGTGGACACACCCCAACACCCCAAGGATTGACCAAGAACTAGAGGCGTAGTTCGCAGAAGTCAGGCCAAGGAGAAGCTGAGAATGTGGAATGTCGTAGGGACTGTGGGCCCACAAGGTAGACCCTGGACATAAAACTATATGCACTCATTCACTACACACCTACTGGTTCTTACTCTGTAAACAGCTGTTTAGGAAGACAAACAGATAACTTCAGAAGGACTCTCCTTCCCCCATAAAAGAGCTTGGTCGAGCAAGCAAGAAACACACACACACACACACACACACACACACACACACACACTTATTATTAACTGGAATTCAAACCTGACTGCAATAAACACAGTAATGAGTTTAGAAAGGAACCCAGGAGGAGAAATAATTAATTGCAATGGGGTCCCCAGGGAGTGGGGGAGATAACAGGGTCTCATCAAGCCTTTGCAGAATTGAGCTGAAGTGGCATTTGAGCTGGCCCTGAAGAGGCTGCCTTCCTCTCTCTCTGATGCCTGGAGAGCCCTGTTACTCACAGGCACAGCTGGATCCCCACTCACCCGGGGTGGCTGGCTCTTAGGCAAGACCTTGTGCTTTTCCACAAGTGGCTGTCACAGACACAGCAGCCTAATAGATCTCTTTCCTGGGTACATTGAGATGTAGAAACAAGAGCCAGTGTGTCGTGGGCTATCTGAGGCAAACGCAGCCTGTGTGCATCTCAGAACCCACTCAGGAACATGGATAAACCTCTGGACAAAAGCTGTGACAGCTGCATACCCTGCATGCTGAGTCGGCCACAGAGAGGGACACGTCCTAAGCAATTGGGCAGGCGGTGCCTGGGAGAGTCGGAACTGTGGTGTAGGAATCAGAGGACTCCAGTCTCAGCAGGGACAGATGTGTGGGAAAGGTGGGCATGCCACAAATCAAAAATAACAAGGAAAAATCCAGTCAGAGAAAACTAAAGAGATGTCAGCTCTTTCCCCTGCCAGAGCAGGGCCATTCTCTACAGGGACTCCCTGAAGACAATAGCAACAGGGCTGGCACATGGAGATTCTGCAGATGAATAGGAAGATCCAGGCCCAAAGAATGCATTTGTTGACCCTGTAGAAAACTAGTATCAGTCAAAGAAATGAGAAATTTGCCATTTCCTCTATAAATTTTATGGGTTGGGCACTAGGAAAATGATCTATCAAGCAGGAAGTGTTTCAGCAATTTCTTTTTATTTATTAAGGAAATGTGTGCTGTTTGGCATGCTACAGAATACATTTTCTATAAAACAAAAACCACAGAAATCTATGAAACCACACAGAAAGTTGAGATCTTATCCTTGCTCATTACTATGAATAAAGTTTTCAGTTGGCCAATTAATTTCATCTGTAAAGACAAAAGGAGAAATTTTAATAGGAAGGTAATAGGCAGATGACCCTGACACGACTCAGTTATTCCGATCTGTGAGCAGCTGTATTTCCACATTCTGGGTTGCTTAGGCCCTGAAGAGAAGGAGATGACAACTAGGTGTGTTGTGGCTACAGCAGGCGTTATCTGTGCAACGTATGACATTTCCTCAGCCTTCCCTGGTCTTTCAGCCATGCTGGAGCAGAAAGTTCCAGAATAACAACTATTGTTTCTCAGCAGAAGAAAGTGATTACTCATGGCATATTACGCAGTGTTTCTCTACTTTCTGCCCAGAGCATCCTTTAAGCCACAAAGCTATAGAGGGACATGATGAGATGGGTGGTTCTGTGCAGGGGTCCTCAAATGTAGGCTGCCCTGCCTCCCCATCTCAGGCAGAACATTCTAGGAGGTGTTCTGCCTGCTTCTCCATAAGCAGCAGAGTCCTTGTTGCCCACAGCACTGACCTAGATAACACGCCTTTCATTGGCCTTTTCTTCTTTCAGACTCATTCTATCTATCTCCTCCTTTCTTCCTGTTTTCTGGAATCACTCCCCAAATAAATTACTTTACCCTGAATCCTTGACCCAGGACAGAAACCAGGACACAGACCTTCCCACTTTTTGCTACCAGCACATATTTTTCCTTCATGATGGCATGCACAGGCTGCTCTCATGGGAAATGACCATGCTTTTTCTGTGTACAGTTTTGAGAACAGTAGACCTGAAGTTCCATGGGGCCATTCTCTGGTGGCAGTGACTTCTGTTCACCAGACGGTCTTTGCCTCATGGCCCTGGCTATAGCTTCCTTGGTCTGATTCACTCGGATCCTACAATATCACCTTCTTCCCATGGGCCTCTGAAACCGCCCCAATCAGGAGACTCTCCAATGGAAGACAGCCAGAGTTGTGTCTTTTTGTTGCCACTGCAAAACCTAGCTGGCAGGCTTGGCGGGATCTTTATCAGGATTCATGCACACCCCATGGGGCTCAAGGGTGAAATTTCAGCTTTACTTTAGGATGGGACTAGAAGCAAAACATAAAGGCCATCTGCTATGGTCTGAATGTTTTGTGTCCACACAAAGTTCACACACTGAAATTCTCACCCCCTCAAGGAGGTGGTGTTAGGGGGTGGGGCCCCTGCAAGGTTGTTAGGTCATAAGCACACTCTTGGGATCCATATCTTTATAAAACAAGATCCCAGGCAGCCCTCCCCACTTCTTCCACATGAGGAAACAAGGCAAGCACATCACTGAAAAACCAGGCAAACCCTCACCAGACACCACATCTACAGGCAACTTGAACTTGGACTCCCCAGCCTCTAGAACTGCAAGAAATCAATTTCTGTTGTTTGTGAGACACCCAGTTCCTGACATTGTGTTATCATAACTCAGCTGGACTAAGACTTGATCGCTGCCCACTGCCTAACACATAGGTTCAATCTTAGCTCTCTGCCCACTAGTCCACTAATTTCCTTTGCTCAGGGCCTTATAGCCAGTATAAAAAAATCTGCTCCTGGGTATATGTGACACATATCCACTGCCTAAAGAAGAGCTATCTGCCTCCCCTGGCCCCTGTAATTTCCTCTTGTCCATCCTTCCTTTCTCTTATACACACACACACACACACACACACACACACACACACACACACCCTAATCCAAATCTCCAGAGAAGAGTGCCGATTGGCCCAGCTTGCGTCAGATGACCAGCCAGAATCCAATCAACCACTACAAAGTGTCCATACCCAGTATTGCTACTAGCCCCACCCTCTCCTGAAAATGAGGACAGAGTGTCATTGTAACCTGAAAAAAGCCATGAAGAATATCCATTATGGCAGTCCTCCCAGAGTACCTCTATGCACACAGAGCATGGGAGGATCTTATTAAAATGCAGGTCTTCACTGAGCCTGAGGTCAGGCCCGAGAAGCTATATTCCTAACAGGCTGTCAGGTGCTAATGCTGCCCAGTGGCATGAGTGGAGGCCACCATGGGATCAGGGGTCAGCCAAGGGGGACACATTTCCCCTCTTTGGGTTCACTGAGAAAGCAGCCCATCCCCCCTCCATTCCACAAAAGAAACCTATTTGCTGAACAGCAAAGATTAAAAACAACACTTCTTTCTAGTTTAGATATGATAAGGAGGGATTGTCAATGACATTTTGATGAGGCTTTCTTTTTTTTTTACACAGGCACATTTAACACAGCCTACAAACTAAACCATTAAACTTTCAGCCAAGTAATTACTTTCACCACGTAATGATCAAATCAGATCAAATCAGATCCCAGCCCTGAGCCTCACCCCATCCTCTGCCAGGGACTGTGATGGGAACAACAGCAATTAATTAAAAACAGCGATTCTACATCTTGACATACCACTTTTGGCTCAGCTGCATCAACGAGCCGTGTCAAAGTTGGGCTTCTTCATCAGTCTCCCTTACACAGACACCAAGTGTCTTCAGCTACTGATCCTAGGCCCCAGCTTTCCTAAGTCTCGTCCTTATTCAGTCCTGGCATCTTCTACCTTCACCTGTATTGATTTCCAGCCCACACCAAGTCTCACTAGAGTCTTACACAACTGTGCCTTCCTTCCCCAACCCATTCTCTCCATCTGCTTTTGTTTGATGCAGTCCTGTGTTTGGCTTCAACTGCCACCAGTACCTGAACTTCTGTTTTCACTGTTCTTCTGGATATGGCCAATATTACCTTTTTTAGATCTTCCCTTCCTACCATTAGTCAGTAGATGATCATAGACGTTGTCCAAGCCTACCAGGGAGTGTAGGGCCCACTTAGTGCAAAGCAGTCTCACTGGAAACTCTGCCAACTGCCTGTCTACAGGACTTCCAGACAACAGGGATGAACCTGGATCTACCCTCAGAACCTCAGAAACAGAGACACAGGGGCCCAGGAAGGGCCACATGGCGCTGTATTCCAGGTAAAGAATATGCAGGGGAAACCCATAAGACAGCAGAAGCAATCCTTCCCCAATACCAATCATTCAGCATTTCATATCGCCATGGTCACTTACCCTCCTGTTCAAACTCTACACTCTCTTCTGGAAAGGGCAACACTGCTTAACGTCATCCAGACCCAAAATTGGGACCCAGAATGGTCCTGTGGTCCTCAGAGAATTAATCTTTGACATGAACCTGGCTCCAGAGCCAGTTTTCTTCTCAGTACCCACACACAAGTATAGCTTGCAGTACCCCTTAAGACAGCAATTTCTAAGAAAGGGATCCTGAACTCCCCACAAAAGAATCTACTTCTCAATTCAACAACACAGCCAGGATCAGATCCATTGCAGAAAAGAAATCACACGACTGAGAAGTATAAGCATAGCTGGCCCTGGGGCACAACGAACATCATCAGGACAGATTCCCTCTCCATATCCAGCCCTGCCTTACTTGAGGTTGGCGATTTGTTGTTAAGGCCCCATGTCTGTGGTTCCAAGCTTACTCCTTCTAGCTTTACTGCCAGAGGAAGGAACTCATTTCTTTTCTGAAAGCCCCAGAAAAAGCCCTAGGGTTGATTCTCCTTGCTATGGTTTGGTTTGCACTCCAAAAAGAGACATTCAGGTGACCAGAGAGCTATGGCACTTTTACTGGTCACATTAGAGAGCTAAGTTCTGAGGGCAGGAGAAGAGTGTTCCCCAAGTTGAAAAGCTGCTAACTGAAGAAGGCATGCAAATTACAAGTTACCTTATACAACTAGTTGTTTGGGAACAATGCATAGCTCTTAATATTGCAATTACTATGGATAATGTTACATTGTGAAACTGTTATGGTTTAAATATGAGTATCCCCACCCCCAGACTCCTGTATTGAAGGCTGCATACCCAATGCGTCAATGTTCAGAGGTGAAGGCTTTGAGGTAGTGAACGAATCGCAAGGGCTCTGATCTCATCAAAAGATCAATCCACTGAAGGATTCACAGTTCGATGGTGTTATTGGGAGATAGTGGCAACTCAGGGAGGCGGGGCCTAGCTGGAGGAAGCTGGTACTGGGGGGTGGGGGGCTGCATTACAAGTGCATTGTCCCTGCCCCTCCCCCACCATATTCCCGGCGGCCACGGGATGGCGCCTTTCCTCTACCAAACTCTTCCACTGTGTTTCTGTCTCACCACAGGCCTAGCAAAGAGGGAGCTAAATGGTGGTGAAGTGAAACCTCTACAAATGAGCCAAAACAAACTTTTCCTCCTTAAGGATGATTTTCTCAGTAACTAACCCACACAACAGGTGAGAGAAGCCAAACAAGAAACCAACAGTTCTTCTCAGGCTATAGAGGAAATATCATCTACCACTGTACCAAAAATACAATTTGGAAAAAAAAAAAAAAAAATACAATTTGGAAGCCAGGCGTGGTGGTGCACGCCTGTAATCCCAGCATTTGGGAGGCTGAGGCAAGAGGATCAGTGTGAGTTCAAGAGCAG
>PVKN010000114.1:17159-61188 GCA_004027915.1 Capromys pilorides | reverse complement strand
AAACTGAGTTTGAAGTTTTGTGTGTTTTTTTTTTGTTTAGAAAAAAAAAAAAAAAGTCCATTTCTTTTTTTCTAAGATCCAAACTGGTTGCATAACCTTCTGGAGACACAGCCACGGACAGATTGATTTTTGGACTTTTAACTCAACCGTTCTGACTCTTATGAGATGTTGCCCGATCAAATGTAAAATTCAGCTTCTCACAATTACCTTGGCCAGGCCCTCGAGGTTATCCCCAAGTATTTTTAGCCCAAAATAATAAAAGCTGGGGTTAAAGAAGAAATGCTTTTCTTCCAAAAGTCCCAGGCCAAGGACTTGGTCACTGCACATAGGAGGTATCCTGCTACAGGCTGTTCACGCCACACACACAGGTTCACCACTGTTGGATTTGATGTACATCGTCCCAGGCAACCCTGGAATGGAGTGCACATGGACCATGAGACTCAGCACCATCCAGAGAAGGGGAGATTCCAGAAGGAAAAATCAAACTAGACTGTACCCCCTGCCTGTCCTAGAATAAAAATCCTTCCACTACACTGTGGAATCTCGGATGTTCAGCTTGTCATGAGTTAGTAAACTCACTAGATTAGGCCATCTAATATTGCCATTTTTAGTGGTCAAGATGAACAAATACTAGCAAATTTCCCATTTTTATAGGTTCAAAACAATCTAATTTTTGCAATTTCCCATGGTATAACACAATGTGAAAGGCTAATTTCAGTAAACAAACACATTGAAAAACTGCATTATTACGAACATTGCAAATAGAAACATCATTTTAGGCAAAGAAGTAAAAGAGGTCACATTTGAGAATGTGGCAATTGGTGCTATACAAAGAAAAGTGGCACTTGCTTTGCTGTCCCCTCTGTGCATGGGACCAGCCTGGGATCCAGAGAGCCATATGACTCAGGAGTGTCTAGATCACTTTTTTCACTATATCGGAGAAGTAGCAGGAAAACCTCTCCTAGGGCCACTGCTCTGGAAACCCTGTGCTCCAGGGATGGAATTCAGACTCTACAGCTGCTTCTCCATCGCACTGACCCAGAAGAGGAAGGAGGGTGGGTGGCACAATGGAGCTGTTGTCTGGGCCTCAGGCAGACACATAGGCAAAACTACGTACAGGGGTGAGAAGCCGCCAGTGATCTGCCTGTGGAACCATCCCCACGGCGTGGTGGAGATGAGCACAGTGGATACCACGAGGGAAAGACTTCTCTGCTGCATCTCACACTGGCAAAATGCAGGCAGAACAGGAGCGATGACTCAGAACCCACAACTGTTTTGACACAATTCCTCTCTACATTAAAGAAAGAGAAATATGTATGTTTATACCCTGTCTGCACTGAGCTTGATATTTAAATGGAGCAACAAGATGGAGACCCGCAGAACATCCATCGTCTTCGCTGCATTTTCCTAATTGCATTATTGCTTAATTGCAGAGCAATAGAGTGTATAATTCTGAAGCTGTGCTGCAGGGGGGCTGGGGAGATGATTTAACTCTATGTGCAAAGTCCGGAGTCGACAATACTGGCCTGAAGAGAGCAGCACGGGTCTGGCCTCCTTTCCAGTGGCCTTGCTGAGTACCCCATATCTCTGCACAACAGAAGGACAGGAGAGAACACAGTCTCTTGGTGACACTTCCTGCTACACTTGCTGTACAACATTCTCAAAAGAGCTGCGAGGTTTAGGGTCAGTGTGTCCCACGCTCACTGCCTGCCTGACTCAGGGTTCTGTGAGCATCAGAGCTGCACAGACAGCTGCTGGCCTAGCTCCCAGCTGCAAGACAGCTGGAGTTCCAAGAGTGAGACAAACATTTTCACAGAGCCACATACAGGACATGAAAAATACCTATGCTCCCTAGCACCTCTATGTGAAGATAAGATTCTCTGTAGGAGAGGTGCAGCCACCTGATTTCTACAAACGCCACATGATCTGCATGGGGGACAGAAGTTGGCAATCCAAACTTCTGCAGGCCAACGCAGAGTTTATAGGGCTGGGTTCCACTGCAGCTGGATGCAGAGCACAGAAATGTCAGGTTCTCGATGACTCATGTGCTGGCCTCTCAGCCTGCCCTATGTACACGTGGATGCGTGCAGTGACAGCTGTGGGCAACAGGTCTCCAGCATCAACAGAAGTCTCTGAGTTGAGGCATCCGGCTTCTGATTGGCATAGCCCGGCTCACATGTGCTACGCCTTAGTCAGTCACCAGGCCCAGAGAGAGTGGATGCACTTATTCAGAGGGACCCGGATGGATTCAGTTGCCCTGGATGCACGCAGGCAGGCAAAAATCAGGTAAGTGATAACTGCACCAGGGAGCAGGCACAGGAACCAAAAACAACTAACACTGTCTAGAAGAATTGTGAAGGGGCTCACCTCACTGGAGGCATGCACCCCGTGAGGACTGCTCCAGGAAAAGGATGCATAGGGAGTGCAGACAGAGCCTGCACCACAGATACAGGATGGAGGGGAAAGGCAGCCTGCCACAAGCTTGGAAAAACGTGAACACCACTCCAGAAGCCTTGCATGTTTCAGACCCCCTTCGTGTGCACTTTGAAAACAGGTTTTTATTAGCTTCCTCTCGACCTTTGAGCTTGTTGCCCCTTCCATTTTCCTTCAAGTGAACCCATAATTCCACCTCAAGAATTCAACTTGAACTAATTCCTTTATTAAATAAGCTTCATTTAGGAGCTGACTGCCTTGGGCCCAGGGAGAAAATGCATCTTTGCATTTGCTGTGACCAATGTAGGTCAGCAAAGCAAAAGCCTATTTCTTGAGAGACTTGAGCCACAGCACGGATGAAGAGTGGAGGAGGCTTTTGCTCTTAAGGTGCAAAGAAAATGAGCAATCACGGGAAGAACAGGCTCCAGAGGCCACCCGCTGCTTCGTCCACCTTCTGTAAGGACCACACCTGGACAAAGAGTGTCTCTGTCCTTGCAAGCAGGACCAGCAATGTCTCCAGTGCAGACCCAGAGTTTCCCTCAGGTGGGGGCCTGAGATAGAGGAGACAGGGGTGTCTTGCTTATTCAGAAGAGGGCACAGAAACAGAGGCTGCTATGCGCCTTTGTTAGCCTTCTTCTGTCTCTGTTTCCTCCCATGATAAGTAGGTCTGGGGGTGAAACACCTGCCCCTGCACCTGCTTGAAGGCACTTTAATCCACTGAGCTATTTGGCCTGCCTGAGTCTGCCTTTCTTTTCTTTTTTTTTTTTTTTTTTTTTTTTTTTTTTTTTTTTTTTTTTTTTTTTTTTTTTTTTTTTTTTTTTTTTTTTTTTTTTTTTTTTTTTTTTTTCTTGACTATTTGTTTGTTCGTTTTTATTTGTTTGTTTATTATTTTTTATTTTATGGCTGGTTCAGCCTGCCCTGGTGATGGGGCTGGCGCAGCATGTGGTGCTGGGGATCGTACCGTAGTCCCTGCAGTTGCCTAAGCTTTCCTAAGCAGGTGCTTTAGACCGCTGAACCATCTCGCCGGCCCCCCGAGTCTGCCTTTCTATGTGAGATAAACCTGGGAATCTCAGAGACACTCCCTTCTCCCAGAAATAATTCCCTTCCTCAGCTCAACATGAAATATGCAGCTCTTCAGTTAATAGGAACCACTCCAGCCCAGATCTCAGCCAGTTTGCTATGATTCAGGGAATGCTTTTTGCAGAGAATAGAGCTGCTTCCCAAAGAGTCCAAAGTCAGCACAGACTATTACAGAAACGATGTTGTGTCCGGAGGGTTGGTCATAAAAGATGCTGTACCTTCTGCCTTTATAACTCTTGGATCACTAACTACGGAAGAAGCCAGCTGCCATGTTGTAAAGACACTTTGGCAGCTCTGCAGGGCACCGGGGTGTAATGTTTACTTGACATACACCAGGACCTGAGTTCAATTCCCAACACCACAAAACCAAAGAAGAAAGAAATAGCAGCTCTCTGAAAGAAGCACATGACAAGGAATGGAGGCTTCAGTCTACACCTACCTGGGTGGACCAACCAGGGAACAGTCCTCCTGCCCAGTCAAGCCTTCAGATAACCAGAGCTGTCTAATCACCAGAAGAGAAACTCTGAGCCAGAGCTACTGATTCCTGGGCCCAGAAATGAGATGAATAACCTCTTAAGCCTCTACACTTTGGGGGGGGGGGGGTTATGCAGTATTAAACAATGAGGCACCACTTCCAAATGCTGCCAAGCGCCAAGCAAGTCTGGCCTCCTTATGGTCAGGGTCCTACCATGCAGAAGCTGCCTGAGGGCAGAGGCCAGGTTGTATGTAATTATCCCTTCTTCCTTCTTTATCTCCCTAAGCACACTCTCTGCAACACATAGTGTAAATGCTTAATAAATACCAGAACTGTGTGTCTGCCTTTTTTTTTAGGGAAGGGTCTACAGGTTGTTCAGGGTCTCAAGACTAGATCTGACTCATAGTGATACACCTGTTTACAGCCTCCCAAGAGCTGGGATTACAGGCATGCGCCACCATGCCCAGTCTCAATTGCCATTTCAGCACACACTGGGTACAGGGCAGGCATGACAGGTCTCGGGGTGAAATGCTTGCCCCTACACCTGCTTGAAGGCACTTTAATCCACTGAGCTATTTGGCCTGCCCAAGTCTGCCTTTCTATGTGGGATAAACCTGGGAATCTCAGAGACATTCCTTTCTCCCAGAAATAATTCCCTTCCTCAGCTCAACATGAAATATGCAGCTCTTCAGTTAATAGGAACCACTCCAGCCCAGATCTCAGCCAGTTTGGTGTGATTCAGGGGATGTTTTTTGCAGAGAATAGAGCTGCTTCCCAAAGAGTCCAAAGTCAGTGCAATTGATTTCTGGAAACTGTGTCCAGCAGGCAGCCTCAACATCCTAGGCGGGACCTCCCTGCAGCCCAGAGCAGCCCACAGAACTGCTTGGCTGGTTGTCTTCTACTCAGTCACATGTCAGAAAGGACTTAGTCTGTGCTCACTCCCTGCCTGCCCCTCAGCCCAAGTGTCTAACACAGAGACCTGTCCTCAGGGAGCCTGCAGACAGCCCAGCAGGGGAAAAGAGGCTCCCAGGGGAAAATCAGCCACACTGCAATCTGAATTTGCCAAGATTCAATTGCAGTGTCATTGGTTGTAAATGCCTTTGGAACTTAGAAAAGGGGTCTTCATGTTGGGGGGATAAATGTGCCATACCCTCTCCTCAGGTCACAGGTCTTCATGGAGTTCACAATCAGGGAGACAGTAGCACTTCAGCAGTTTTAGGGAGGGAGCAAAAAGGGCCTGGGAAGAAAGGATGATCCACACTGTGCAGCATCATGGGCCAAGAGCACGGGGACAACAAGCTGCCATGACTATGACTGAGGATGAAGAGTGAGGTGGAGTTGATGGCACATCATCACAGTGGGGGTCATGGTGAATGAGGAGACAATGCCTCTGGAGTCTTTCACCTTTGTGCGCATCTCGTGAGCAGAAGTGCTGTGTTCTGGGCTATATTTCTGAGGATATTTGTATAATGACCAGGCTTGGAAGATAGAAGTAGAGTTGCTCTCCCTTTGGAGCAGAGCAGGCATGCTGACTACCCACCACTGTAAAACTCAGAGATGCTTAACATTCCTTTCCTGAACACAACCTCTTGCATGTACAGGTGGCCCTTGACCTTATCATTGCCCTGCAGGCATTAGAATGCAAAGGACAAGCATTGATACTCTGGCTACTGCAACTGTTGTGAAAACAAAGTCCCCTGGCTCTGACCCAGGGACCTCGTGTCTTCTGTCAGCATCTGTGAAGCTGGAGATCAGATGTGCCTAATGTGACTAGAGCTTAGACTGTGCCCGGTCACTGCCTGCTGCTGGGAGCCAAACCCACCCATCACCTGGCCACAAGCCTCCTAGTGCAGCCCATCGTATTCCTCCACTGACAGTTCAGCTGTCTGAACCTCCTAGGAGCATCTGCAAGTTGGCTCAGGTAAACTGTTATTCCATAACAGAATACCACAAACTGGCCGTGGGAAGGCTGGCCTTGTCCTGTTATCCCAGCACTCTGGGAGGCTGAGGTAAGCAGATGGCAAATTTAAGTGGAGCCTGGACAGTTCATCAATTCGCAACTTATCAATACCTTTTCTCAAAACCAAAAGGGGTGGGAAGACTGGGGATTTAGACCAATGAAAAGGTCCAAGAGGTTCAAGCCTCAGTACCCCCAAAAATTAAAGTAAAACACAGGGGCAGGAAGGGAGGTACTTAAACAACAGAAATTTCATGCTCACTATTCCATAGCACGTAGCGCTTAGCACTTAGCACCTGTTCACTGTGTCCTCCATGTGAGCATGGATGGCTAGTGTCACTACTTATACGTGCACTACTCCCACGATTAGGACCTCACCCCAGTGACCTCACCCAAACCTATTTATTTCTCAAAGACCCAGTGTCCAAATACCATCAGACAAGTGGTGAAATTCAGTTCACAGCAGGCAGCCCCTGGGCCCTGGAGCTCCGGGGACACTCACACCTACTGATTTATCCTGCAGCACTTACAGATCGATCACTCAGGTCACCGTGCCAATCCTTCAAAAGTAGCTGGTTCAGCCTCCAGCCACTTGGAGGAAAAGGCAGCATTACCTAGAGTAGAAGGCTGCTTCTCCACTCAGGGAAACGGAAACGCTCCTCGCCCCTCTCTCAACCACCCGCGTACCATGATGGTTGCATTGATCAGTCGTCAGAACACATTCCCTTTTGAGTTCATCTAAACTAAACTGATTGACTCTCTAGTCTCATTAAAGGTGACACCTGGGATTATAACAATATTCTTTCCCAAATACTCCCCAAGTCTGTTTGAAAGCCAAACGAGCAGCTGGGAAATGAAAATGTTAAGTTGGGCCATGCTAAGGAGTCATAAGACATTCTTCATCACCACCCAATATCAGTAGGAATCGAGCCGTCTCAGGTAAGAGCCCTCTCCAGCCTAGTGTCTGAGGTTCTAGAACTTTCAGCCAAAACCTGAGTCTGGCAAAGCAACCACAGCAACGGCCAGGCTGAACTAGTCTGTGATGCACACTGGGTCCCACATCTGCCTCTTCCTGGAGAGCCCTCACAGGCCAACCCAGCAGCTCCACAGCTGCACCACCCAGAGACTGAGGCAGGTGAGGATCCTATAATCCAGTGCATTAATCAGCTTCTTCCTACCACAAAGAAGCAGCTCAGACAATTAGTGTGCGACAGAAAACGCTTATTTCTGCTCACAATTATGGAGCTCAGGTCCAAGAATAAGCTGCCCCTTCACTCTAAGTCAATGGTGGGGAGCTTAGAGCAGAGTAAACTGTTCCTGCTACGAGTAGGAAAGCAAAAAAGAAGTTAAGAAAGGATTTTACAGAGCTGACAAGACAGCTCAGTGGACTAAGCACCTGCTTAGGCAAACACAGGAACCAGTGTTTGATGCAAGCGCCACATGCCACACTGGCCCCGCCCCCAGGTGTTGCTCCGCTGGCCACCAAGTCTGGGTGTGGTGGCACACACCTGTAATCCCAGTGCTGGGGAGGCTGAAAACAGAAGGATCACTATGAGTCTCAGCTGCATAGTGAGACCTTGTACTAAGTAACAAATACATTAGAAGAAAGAACGGATGCTGTGGTCCCCAAATCCTAATGAGGACCTGCGACCCAATGATCAGAGGTTCCCTCCCACCATTGGTCCCTCCTTCTAAAGGTTCTTCCACCTCCCCACAGCACCACCCTGGACCTCAAGCTTTCAAAACATGGGCCTTTGTGGGAGCATTGAGATCCAAACTGGAGCACCCAGGAATCCTGGCTTCCCTTAGCTACCTCCCAGCCAGCTGCCAAACACTCCAGTTTAGTAACTAAGCAAGACCCTGTCTTCAGATAGAAAATTTTAAAAAGTGGTGAGGATGTAGCTCAGTATCAAGGAACTGGGCTCTACCTTGAGTATCACAAAAAGGAAACAAGGATTTAGTCAGTGCTGTAGTTAAAACTTTAAAAGCCTTTTCTGTCATGTTCTATATTGGATATAGTCATCATAACTTTCTCACAAAGGTGACAGAATACAGGGTTGAAGGAAGAAAAGATGTGCTGAGGAGGGGGTAGAAAGAGAAGGCTCCTATATGGGGCTCAAGGAGCAGAGGGTGCCCCGAATCTTCCAGAGTCTTGTTCCTATCTCACTGCAGCCCAGGAAACATCAAATAACATCAGGGCAAGATTCGAAACTTCGATCGCCAGGGCGCCTCTATGCAGTGCCTTTTCCCACTTTATCATCTATTAAATAGGTTGGGAAGATCACATCTGGGCACCCTTTGGGGGTTTGGTTGCCCTGGTCTCACCCAGGGATACATCACACAGCTTTATCTCTTCCAATTAGTGCCCGATGCGGAAATTGATGTACTGAGAATTAACATCATTGATCTTCATCCAAGAATACGGTCAACAAGGCATAATTTTTTCCTAATCGATGTTATTGATCAATTACCTAATTTAAAAAAAAAAAAAAAAGGAAGAGGAGGAAGGGCTTCCGCAGGCACCAGAGAGAATTTAGGTGCCTCCTGTGTTTTCACTCTCTTAGGGCTGGGTCTCTGCTCAAGACTCAACATCAATAACAGATAACCTTTAGGGGCCAGGGAGATAGCTCAGTAGAATAAGTGCTCGCCCGGCAAGCGCAGGGTCCTGCGTTCAATCCCGGGTACTGGAAGGAAAAAATAAATAAATAAATAAATAAATAATAAAAAAGAGAACCTTTTAAGCACAATGAGACATCTGCGGTCTTTGATTCCAAGGAAAGCTGCCATTCCTGTCTCCAGGAGGAAGGGCTGTCCAGCACCTCCCGAACCAATGAGTCCTGGAGCACTCACTGCAGGACCCTCAGTGAGAGGGAGGCCAGAGAATAAGGGAGCAAAACACTTCCTGTCCCACAGGTACAGCCAACAAAGATAAACCAAGCTCTGGGGACTCCTCCCACACCAGAAGACATTCGAGCTCCAGGTTCCAGGGTGAAGGGCAAAGGGTGAAATCTCCCCGTGTGCTGCTAGGCTCAGTTCGGCCCTTGCTCCTCCTCCACAGCTCCTCCTGCCTCCACCTTCACCAACCCCATTAGTCACAGCCCAGCCGCCAGGCAAGGGGCTCACCTTGTCACACTGCAGGATTTATTTATGACCCTCCCGAGGGGCGTTTGCATTTCAGAATGAAGCTCTGGAGAAATCTATGCTACGCCCAGAAACCCGGATCTCCACTGTTTGAAAGTGGGGCCCTGGATTTTCCCGGCGCAAGGGGTTTGCTGAGAGCTGTGCTGATGGGACCGAGGGACACGGCGCCCTGGGAATCGAATCGTATTTCTCAGGAATCACCTTTCCTGCTAAGCGGAGACAGCCCCTCTCCCCTCGTCTCCGCCCTTCAGCTAACCAGCCGCGCGCTTCGACAAACAGGCTCGTGCGCCGCCCTGCGCCAGCCCTGAATCTGCACGCGGCTCCGAGGGGCAGTGGCGGGTGGAGCTGCCCTTTCTGGCTGTCCCCTCTTCCTCTGACCTCCCCACCACCACAAGTGTTTGCTCCGTGGTTTCTAAAGTGGATGTCACCAAGCAGTGTCACCTGTCACTAAGCAGGAAGAAAGAAAGAAATTTCACCAAGTGAAATTCCTGCTCCTTTTGTCTGTTTTTACCTCTGGACAGAAAAGGACACTTGTCACACGAAATTCATGAGCTCAGGTCCATACGTCACTGCCCGGCGCTGTATTATTTACTCGATGGGTACAAGCTTCCCTTTCCACGGTAATAACGAGGTCACTGGGCAGAAAATCATTCACAGTAAAGGGGAAGAAAGGGCACCTCCCAAAACATCGAAGCAGGAGTGGCAATCAGTGTCTCCTCTTCCTCGAAGCCAGCCTGTCTTGTCCCAAGCAGCAGTCTACCCACGAATCCTGCCGTCTGGAATTGCTCACCTCTTCTCCTCCCATCGCGTGGACACACCACCAATTTCTGAATGTCATCCACCTTCACTCCTCTTCCCCAGGGTCTCGTCATTTGTCTCCTCTTAACCTCTATGTTATTAAAGCTACTTAACTCTGTACTGTCCTGAACACATTGCTCCAGACCCAGTGTCACTGCTCACAGAGGAATAACTAGACCTTGGCCGTCCACCGGTTCTAGTCACACCGCTGGGATTCTTCAGATTTCTGACGGCGTGGAGAGGAATTACTGGCCAGGTCGGAAGAAGCCAGGCGCTTTCATTCCATTCCTTGTGTTACGCTGCCCTCTAGCGATAGATCCACGTATACCGCTGCACGCTGTGAACAGCTTTTATGTCAAATATTTCAAGACCTCCGCCCAGGGGAGAGAGAATATGTAAACCAATAAATAATAAATGCCAGTATAACCTGTCACGGTCCAAATGGCCAAATTAATATTAAAGCCAGAGTTCTTCAGGCACCAAGGAACCTCATTATATAGAATAATAGATTTCCTAGAAGGCTCAACCTTTGTCAAAAATCTGACATATGGGCTGCCATAATAGGTACCTCTGGCCACCTCTTCCTTCGCCTTCTCCTCCTGCCCAAGTCAAGCTCAGATGAGCTGTGATCTTGTTCAGCTCCTGATAGGGAAAATGCAGGGGCATTTCAGAGCCACCACTGCTCCAAAGGGCGGGACAGCCCAGTGACCTGGAAGGTGCAGGCGCAGCCTCCATCTGTCCACTCAAACTCCTGGGGGCCTTGACTCGATCACAGACCTGGGAAGCAGGGACCTATGCCAGGCTCACCAGGAGGGCTGCTGCACCCCACTCTGGGCCCTAGCTGCTCGGCTGATAGCGTCTTGTATGAACTCAGGGCCGTTTGCCCACCACCACCACCACCACACACTGGCTGGAGGAATGGAGCCCCACAAGGGCCCTGAGATAGGAAAACCCATTCTGAATTCAGACCAGAAGCATAGTCACAGTCCAAGATGGGACATTCAGGTCCCAGTTCAGAACTGCTTTCCGGAGTGGCAAATCTTGGAGGTAGCTGGGCATAGTGGTGCAGGTCCATAATCCCAGCACTCAGGAGGCTGAAGCAGGAGCTCACTTGAGTTCAAGGCCATCCTGGGCTACATAGTGAGATCAAGGCCGGCCTGAACTACACAGTGAGGCCTATCTCAAAAAAAAAAAAAAAGACTAGGAAATAAATATTTATGAAGTTGCTATGTGATACTCATCAGCAGATTAGCCTATTGATAAATTTATAGCTGGATGTGTCATCAGGAGGTGGAGCTTGGTCCGAGGAGGTGGGCCCTGGGGAAGGACCTGAAGGGTGCACCTACACGCCTTCCTCCCTTGATGCTCTCTACACCCCCAAAGCCCTGCCTGAGCCACTCTCCCCTGTTATGTGTAGAGATAAGAAATTAGCATCTCAAGAAGCAGAGAGCAATAAACAAAGCCCAGGGGCAGTTGTAGTCTGTTACTTGGGAATTACTGGAAGCTGGGTTTCAAAGAGACACATAACAGCTTATCCTGATGGCTCCTTGTTTATTGTCTCCTCCCTTGCTTGGGATGTTAATGGTTGTCTCCTCCCCTGCTTGGAATGGTTTGAATTAGCATATTGTGTGAACCTAGTGATAGGGAAAAGTTGGAAGTCAACAGAGAATGCGGTCCTCACGTGATCATGTTCACTAGCCCCAAATAAAGCTGAGATGCTTGGGGGTTCCGGGCTCACTTTGAGAGAGACAAATCTCAGTGAGACCTCTGAATGAAATTCATCAGGTCTTCTCATCGTTTCTTTCGGCACTGACTCATAACATACAACAGTTATGCCCTCCCACTCTGAGCCAACCCACCATGGACCGCAAACATGAGCCACCCCAACCTTTCCTTCTCCGCTGAGGGTGCTGGGTATTGTGCTTCAGCCACAAGGAGGTGACAGAGACACAGATGGATGAGAAGAAAGCACGTGGCCAGGGTGTCATCTCAAGAGTTGTGGGTACAGGCATTGCCAAAGACAGCAACCTGTGTTTCTCAGCTCTAGAACATTCGCGCCTCAGCTGAAAGTCCTCATCTGTTCCCCCGTTGGGTCCCTCTTTTTCTCTGGGTTACTTGATGTCTTTATCATCTTAAAGGCCATGTCTTCCAATTCAGACATCACGGCCCTCTGTTATACAAGGGACTGTTCTTTCCTAGCAATATAGGTCACAGTTCCCTGCTTCGGTGGGAGACACAGATATAGATATAATTTTATATTTTACACTGGCTGTTGTACATTAAAGAACTAGAAAGAGTAGAGAAGACTAAAAACTATTTCCATCTCCCAGAAAGGGTGCACCTTTTCCTCTCTCAGGCAGCCACAGAGAAGAGCCAACCTCTTCCAATTGAGTCTAGTCTCAGACCTCTAGATTCCAATATCTTAAAGGGAAGGTGTACCCCCTACCCCAGCTGGGCTTTGGAATCCAAGCAGCCCCAAAACCAGACTTACTTGCTTTCCAGGCCTGACCCAATTCCAGCGAGGCGACTGTATTTCAGCTCCTTTCCCCCACTTCCCTGTATTTTGGATGGCAACCAACTCCTGCATGTGTAAATACACAGATCTTTGGGCCCGAAGCCTGTAGTTGAACACAAGTCAGCACGGGTGCATGGAAGTGCACAAGCCGTGAGGCCTGCAGGGATGAGCCTGCAATTGTCCCAAGGCCTCAAGAGCCACCAGCAATGCAGTGAGGACCACTTCATTCCCACAAAGAACCTCCTGTTCAGCATACACACACACACACACATACGCACACGCACATGCACACGCACGCACACATACACCCAAGCTTCCCTCTCTGGGTTCAACTTACAGAGGAAAGTTTCAGGGAACTGAAAGAACCTACAGAACTGAGTTTGGTAAGCTGAGATTAAAGTAGCCTTGGAGTGCGATTTCTGGAAGTTGAAAGACTGGGGAGCTGGGATTTCAGAACCTGACACTGGGTCCTTCATGTTATGGCCACCACCATTCAGAATTCCACATGGTTAAGCTGACTCAAAATCCAGGGTGGCCTCTTGCCCTTGGGGATGCGCATGAGGTCCTCTAGGGAGCATTGGTCCTGATTCCTCTGGCATCATATTGTTACTCTGTGGAAGGCGTTGCCTGGCAGAAATGTCCATCTCTGAGCTGGGGGTGTTGCTCAGTAGCAGAGCACTGGCTTGCCAACCCCGTGAGGCCCCAGCAGACACACGAGGCCACAGTTAGCCCTGGCGCACTTCCTTCTCTATTCAACCTGAGTGTGCTTGATGACCACATCACCATGTCCTGCTTCTCCCCCTCCCACTGCTCCCCTCGTCAATACTCTGGATTTGGACCAGCATCCACACCTTGCACCTCAGAGACTCACCTCCATCTTGATGAGGACACCCATACTAATGGCTACCATTTCCAAAGCTTGGTCCCCACCAGATGAGACTAACAGGCACCTCGCCATGTGCACCAAGCAGGTACAGGACCCCCACCCCCCAATCAAAATCTCAAATGTTGTGAGATCTGAAGAGTTTTGTAGGAGGTTTGGATTTTTGAGCATTTCTGACTATGAATTTTTGGATTAGGGATGTTTGACCAATAAGCTGTGCAAAATATCTCAAATCAAAAACACTCCAAACTCTTAGTATACTTAGTATACTTCTGCTCCCAAATGTTCTCGATGAAGGACATTCAGGCCTGCACTACTAACAACCTATGTTACAGACAAGGCCCTGTAGGAAAATGCAGACTTTGCCCCCCTTGAGCACAGCAAGTAGAATCATTTAAGCTATGCAGATGTATGTACATCTATTTATGCATATATTCATGTTTATTTATATGTACATATATATAATATATAAAATAGCAGATTTTTCTGTAACTTGGTGGATTCCAGCTTTCACTGAAAACAAAGCCCTCAAGGTTCTCATCGCGGTCTTGGTGGCACTTTTCTTAAAGTAATAGCAGGTAACGCTACTGGAAATATTCTCTTTCATGATGACAGAGACTGCAGGAAATAATTCCTGCCATACTTTCAAGGACTATTAGATACATGGATGCTGTGTTTGTATACACGGGCCGCCCTGATTTTGAGACATGTATTTGCCTAGCAGCTGACGCTTGCTCTCTTTGAGTTAATATAGGAAATGTTTCTTTAGTAGATGACATAACTGTTGCAATGTCTTAAGGTGGCAGTCAAAAGAAACCTGGGCAAATTCAGCAAAATGCATCCCCAGCTATTTGGGAGACTGTGTGACAGGAGGACCCCTCAAGCCTCCGTTTTAGCAACGTAGTGAGGCCCACACGCTAATTTCAGAAAAAGAAAGCTTAACATTTATAGCTTTATAAAAAATAAAAGTTAAAGCCTTGCTCATTCTAAATGCAATCTATAGAATTTCTTCCTATAAAAACTTTCAGTACATTTGTATAAATCCTTCTATTTGTTTTTCTTTCTATATCTGGTTTTATTAATATTTTGTAACCATCTTTAGGAGGTGCACGACTTAGGCTGAACTTGGAGGTACACGTCTGTAATCCCAGCACTCAAGAGGCTGAGGCAGGAGAATTGCTGAGTTGGAAAAGCCGCTGTAAACTACATATGCAAGCTGAAGGCCAGCCTGTACTACACACAAGACTGGGGGGGGGGGGTGTCACAATTTAGTGTTTTACAATCTACCACTGGAAACGTAAAGTACACAGGCCACACCTGAAAATACTTTTTAAAAATACAGATGTGAGGGAACCAGCTACTAAGTAAGTATAAAGGCAAGGACAAAGAGTCTGAACTTTTTTAGCTTACTCCACAACTGATTGTAATGCATTTAAGTAATCTACCTGATAAATGGACATATACCTTTTTGCTTAATCTGCCACTGTCAAATACCGAATTGTTTCCAAATGCTTGCTATTCTACCATCACAAATATCCTTAAATGTATCTCTCTACACAAACACAATTATCTTCTGGGGCTAATAAAATGATTTGCTTTTTTAAAACACTGCAGTCAGGAAGAAACCAGTCAGTGCAGCCCTGCTGGTACAGCCCACCACATCCAGCAATGCAGAGAAAACTGACAAGCTTCAGAGTGGCCCTTGACATTCAAAAAGGCTCAGTATAAAGCTGGATCCCTAACAGAAGCTCAGAAACTGACATCTGCTTTTGCCAGTGGCTCCACAACCACCAAGTCCCCCTTGAGTCTATAACTCTAAATTGCCTCTTATACCTTCTGCTGTTTGGTGCTGTTGTAAAGTTTACATTTGTCAAGGTTGTCGTTTGGTGCGTCCCAGGGGAGAGAGAGATTTTCATTTGTTAAGTATCTATTACAGGAGATAGCTCGGCCGTCTAAGCGCCTGCCTGGCAAGCACAAGGACCCAGGTTGGATCCCCAGCACAGCATGTTGTGCCAGCCCTGGAATCCCCAGCACACCATGCAGCCACAGAAACCAGACGTTGGCACCCGCACCTGTAATCCCAGCACCCAAGAGGCTGAAACAGGAAGTTTACTACCAGTTCAAGCTGCATAGTGAGACCCTGTACCAAGTACATTTTAAAAAATCAGAAACAAAGCCCATATACGGTAGCATGATTAGTCCCCAACAGCACTTCCTCAAATTCAGTCTTGTAGATCCCTAATTACTCACAATTATCACAGCAATATTTTGGAACAAATGCTAGCAGGTTATCGACATAAAAAGTAAACGCATTACTCACTGAATTTAAAAGCTAGCATTCTCAGGCCTAAGGTCAAAAGGTTAGCACAAAAGGAACCTTAAGCCAGTGTTTCTCAAACTAGCACTCGCGGGCCTACTTCTAGGGTTCGCTGAGAAATTTTCCTCCCTTGAACAGGTGTTTACATGGTACTCAAAGTTGAGAACCACTGACAGGCAGGGACCATATGGCTTCTCTCCCACCTACGTCTCCAGCCCAGTCTTAACACTCAGCAGAAACTAAGCGACACATTTCTGTGCCTGGGCACTGGATCTGAGCCAGGCCACAGTTGAATATACATACTCAGAACGAAGAGAATCACTTGTCTTTTAACTGATAAGAAAGAGATATTCTGAGCAAGGCGAACCTCACTCTCTTTAATGACAGCAAAGGGGCAGGACCCAGGGAAAGAAATACCTTAAGGTCCCACAACCGGTTAGTGGCAGTATCAAAACTACATCCTTTGCCAACTATCCTAACTTCCTTGGCAGATCTCCCACAACAGCTGCCTCAGCCGACCTTTAACAACGGTGATTAGAGAACCCACAGACCTCGTCGCCACCGCTACCACCACCCACTCGTGTCCCATCTCCGCCCTTCCCGGTCCCCACCTCCCCGTGCACCTTTCCCAGTCTGCTCGCCTCGCTATACTCAAGGTCTTCCCCAGTACAGTGCTTCACATTCCCTAAGCCCAGCCGTACTGCTCTGCCTGCAATACGCCAGCTAGCCGGCCGGGTCAGAGCACGCTAATTATCACATAGTTTCAGGCGGGAGGATCCAAGTCAATCCAGCCAGGGTGATTTAACAAGAACTTGACTCAAAAACTAAAGAGTGTGTAGCTCAGTGGCAGCGTGTTAGCTTAACGTGCACGAAGCTTCGCGTTCCAGCCAGAGCACGGAGGGGACCCAAAAACCCAAAACTGACACGATCGCACAAAAGCCGCCAGCGCGACTTCACCAGCGCCACCAGCGCCCGCTGAGTAGGCCCCAAGGCGCATGCGTCACTCTAGGTCGACGCGTGTCGGTGACGTCATGCGCTGCGCCGTCTCCGCGGTTCGGAAGTGTTCTGGTTCGCTGCTGAGAAAGTAAGAGCGCGTCTAGGCTGTGCCTGTTTCCGTTGGAGGAACTTTTCTAGCGGAAAGCTTTTTTTTTTTTCTGATACTGAGGACTGGACCCCGGGCTTCGCGGAACTACATCCCAGGCCTTTTTACTTATGTTTATATTTGAGATAGAGTCCCGCTGAATTGGCATTGCCCAGGCTGGGCATGAATTGTGGTCCTCCCGGATCGCACCGTGAACTGGGGTAACAGGCGTGCGCCTCCCCGGCAAGCTTCTAAGCGAAACTTTGGACCAGGGAGACGCCTGGTGGCGGAGAGCAGCTGAGCAAAGTGGAGAAAGGCCGACCGCGCGACGCCTGGGGAAACATCATTGGAGCGCGCCGGAAACGGGTCCGCGATGCAGAAGAGTAAGGGAGGGCGCGAGGTGGGAGGTGGGGGGGTGCCAAGTGTTGGCTTGATGCTGGTGGGTAAAGTGAGTCAGGGCGGCCCGTCGCTGCCTTCTTTACGGAACTGTACGGGAATTGTTACACCTTAAAGAAACAGAGCCAGAGTGCAGATCCGCTGACTCCGTCGCTGAGCTGGAAGTTGGTGGCAGGGGACTAAGGCTTTCCTGGGGGCTGCGCAGATCGGAGAGGTGGAGGATGCGGGTCCAAGTGGCCACTGTCCCCCTGGATAACCTCGGTCCAAGTCTGCGCTCCCTGCCACCTAGTTTTCCATCCTTTGTCTTTTTGCAAACTTACAGGGGTCGCTGGGGAATGACATATATCACTAATCCAAGGCTTTGGAGCAGGACAGAGAAGAGAGGTGCCAAGGCAGGGCATCGAGTACCAGGGTCAAGGGAGTGTGGACACTGTATAGATGGGTGGGTCCGGAGTTTGATTTCTACCCGTGCCACTCCCAACCCTGTAAGATCAAGTGTGTGTTTCACTGCCTCAGGCATATAAGTAGAAATACCTACTGCAAAGGATCTTTTTAGAAAGTGTAACGAGAAAAATATAGGTAGCTTTCAGTCAACTGCCCGACAAGAAATGAATATTCAGTAACTATTATATGTGTGCTGTTGGGGAAATACTTCCAGGTCGGATGTTAGGCGTCAATGACAGAGGAAGCACAATTATTTCTGGGGTTCCAGGCCCAGCACATTTCTCTCTACAGATTTTAATCCCCATTTTCTGTGTGAGAGACAACTTGACTCTTCATATGAAACTTGTGACCACGGTGGTTGGCCTGTCAGACTTGTACTCAGAATCACAAGAAAGCTGAGACAAAATTTAGAGTATGGTGTGAAGTAGATTTTCAAATCGTTTGGTTCTTAAACCTAGCCTTGCAAGGAGGTGCAGGGATGGGAGGTTCAACCCCCCACCCCACCCCACCCACCCCTGCTGTGCATGCCCCACTGAGACAGCAATTGAGACTAGGCATGATGGTGATGCAGGCCTGTAATCCCAGCTGTAAACAGGCAGATCTCTGCAAGTCCAATCTAGTGGTGAGATCCTGAACACCCTGTAAACCCTTCCCTAAAATTTAAATTTTTTTGAAAAATTTTAAAAAACAGCGCTTGGGAGGCTAAGGCAGGAGGATCAGTGCGAGTTCGAGACCAGCCTGGACTACAAAAGTGAGCTCAAGGCCAACCTGAAATGCATAGCGAGACCTTGTCTCAAAAAGTCAAAAAAAAGAAAAAAGCCTTTGTCCCATTCTTACTCTATTTATATCCCTGTCACATTTTCAGGACCACTTTTCTTCTTGAGACAAATTAAATAAAAAGCAGGAGTGTGGATGCTTTGGTGCTGAGTACCACATTGATCAGTATATACATTTAGAATCTGGAAAAGGCTACTGGGTTTTTTGTTTTGGTTTTGTTTTGTTTTTCAGTTTAGGACACTATCAATTATATAGTATATTGCAATTGCAATGGATGCTAACATGTAAAAAAAATTTTCAGTTTTTTCTGTAGTACTGATAGGTAACTTTGGAATGAGCTACATTCCTGGCTCCTTCTGTTGTTCGGAAACAGGGTCTCACAAAGTTGCTAAGTTACCCAAACTGTGCTTAAACTAATGCTGGGGGTAAAAAAAACCTAATGCTGGGATTACAAGCAGATACCGCCATACCCAACTGGAAAGACCTTTCTAAGGTTTTTAACCTGCTTAAGGTTAGCTTTTATAGTCAGTAAAATTATTTCTAGCTGCTTTATCCTAGTTGTGTCACCTTTGTTTTCTACCTGACTTTTGCATGAATTACTGCATTAGACTTAGTCCAATTGCTCAAGCTTCTAACTTATGATGTTTTAAACCAGAGGAACTTTAAATATGATCCATTTACCAGCAACAGCATGTAAGTATTTGTTAAAAATACAGGATCTGGGCATAGGAACCAAAGGTCTATGGTTTAATAAGATCTCATTAAACACATTAAAGTTGGAGAAGCATTCTTCCTAAACCACATTTAGAACTGCTAGCATAGACATGGCCAGAGGGTGGCTAGATGGGAGGCCTCCAAAAGGACCAAATGTGTAGCTCAGTGGTAGAATATGTGTTTAGCATGCCTGAGGCACTGGGTTTAACCCCCATCACCACCACTTAAAAAAAAAAAAGACACTCAAGAAAGCCCTGAAGCTTTGATTTTTCATATCAGCCCAATCTTCTACTTCTGCATAAACATATTTATTTATATAATTAGAGAATCCCTGGGTCTTATAGCCATACTCAACAGGAAGTAATCACTTCTTTTCCTTTCTGTTAATCCCCCAGGCATGATCTACCACACCCTATCTCAGAAGGAAGCGAAGGAATACGATGTTCAGGTACAGTCCTTGGCAGGAAGTCTAGGGGCAACAGAGGTGCCGGCGGACATGGCTTAGTGGCATCTAAGCCTGCAGTTCCGGTTTATCTGTCCTTTACCATGTCATACTCCTCATTTTTCCAGTAAACATCTCAGGCTCCATGAAGGTCTGTGTTGTACTGATATTCCCAGATGAAGCCTACTGCTCTGTGGCCCCAGAGTCAGGCTCGATGAATGGGCTCCTTCATTTTGTGTCCTCTGCCGCTGAGTAGGGACACCAGGCCATGCCCACCAGAAGCCTGCCTTTGTTGTTGCCATCAGCTGGCCTTCTCACTGTGCCCCTTCACTCCTAAAAAAGGTACAGATCACATTTCTTAAGTGGAGCTTAGATCATGTGCTGTCACTTGGCCTGAGCTCCACTTACAGCTCTTTCTGGAGTCTCACCTTGAAGTCACAGTGTGGAAATCAAGATACCTTTAGTTTGCATATCTGTGAAAAGATCCCTTAGCTATTTAAAAGAATTAAGTAATTGACCTCATATAATAATGATGATGAGCTTACCTCTAGTTAACATCTCCTGAGCCTACATTAAACAGTAGCTCTGTGCTCTCTTCTGGGAGCTCCCTCAAAGACTGTGCTATCATTCCCTTGCTTCTCTGCCGAGCACAAGATCTTCATTACTACTGACAGTCTTAGTTATTTTTCTCTCTTTGCTGCGACAAAATAGTTGACGCCCAGAGTTAAAGTAGAAAAGGTTTATTTAGCTTTCCATTTGTGGAGGTTTCAGTCCACACTCAGCTGGCTCCAAGCAGGGTGACTCATGGCAGAGGGGCAGCAGATCATGGTGGCAGAAAACAACGAAAGCAACAGAAACCAAAAGGGTGCAGCAGGCTGATCGCCCCAGGGTAGGTTGATCACACCCACAATCCCAACATTGGACCATGGATCAATCAAAAACTAGAAGTCTGGCCCATGATGCATGAGGCTTTGGGGAGACAGCTAGACACAAACCCTTCAGACCCACGAGCTTCAGGCTGTTGGTTGCAGTGTGGCTGCTGCACAGAGGGCTCAGCCAAGAAGTGACACGTGAGAGGGCAGAGGCCACCATTGCCAGATGAGGAGTAGATTGATAGAATTCCAACTTGAGAAGTAATGAGACACACAAATAGCATCCTTACTGCCCAGAAGTCTTTCAGAGCCTGTGTTTATCACAGTAACTTGGCACTGCTGCACCAGGTTGGAAAGAGTGGTAAAGGGCCTGAGATACACTGGATTCTTTCCTGAAGCAGTACAGGACCAACCTCTCAGAGAAAGGCCACACTGTCCCACAGCCCTGGGAGCCCAAGTAAAAGGGATTATGACAGGGACTCTATCAGAATCCCAGGCTTGGCCCACTCTAGCCACCAGGTTTAACTTTTTCCTGGTATTGATATCCTTTCCTTCTCCACCATAGTCTGATTCTACTCTGAGTTTGCTGTCATGGAGGCCATTACTAGTTAAATGTCTATGTTATCTCAGTACTTGGGAGGCTGAGACAGGAGGATTGGTGTGAGTTTGAGACCAGCCTGCACTACGAAAGTGAGCTCAAGGCCAGCCTGAACTGCATAGCAAGACCCTGTCTCAAAAAGACAAAAAAAAAAAATCTATGTTACACATTCTTAGACTTTCTTGTCTGCCAAGGCCGGGGGAGCCTTCTAAGTATAAATAAGGCTTTCCATCCTCAGCAGAACAGCCTCAAAGAAGGAAAGCAAGAAGTCATTTTTGGGGCCATTGTGTGACACATGAATGTGACATTCATATCACAGCTGAGAGATTATGTGGGCTCAGTGGGTAGGCAGGTGGATCGGTGAAGATGGCTCCCACAGTAGCAGGGGGAAGTGCCCAGGGTCCTGTGGCCCAGACCAGAGCAGGAAGACCACATCTCCCCATTTCTGTGCAGCAACTGGGAGCCCAGCGGGCTGAGGCCTTCGTGAATGCCTTCCTGAAGCGGAGCCTGCCCCACATGAGCCAGCAGGCCTGTGAGAGCCAGTTGCAGCGCAAGGCCGTTGTTTTGGAGTACTTCACTCGCCAGAAGCGGAAGGAGAAGAGAAAAAAATCCAAAGGCCTGTCTGCCAAGGAGAGGAGGGACTTGCAGCTCTTTGACATTAAACCAGAGCAACAGAAGTAAGTTCTGCCTTTCTGTACCTTCTTGCCCATAGCCCCTTACGCTTCCTGATCAAATGTAGGCATGGGAGCCCTGTGGCTTTCAGAGAGCGCTTCCATCCTGTGCCACAAGAGGGCAGCCTTCCTTTAGCAATTTGTCTTGTGTTTGGGTTTGCTTTCTGTAGCAAGGCATGATGAGACTACGGATTCTTATAACTTGGCGTCTGTCCTAGCTTTAACTAATAAGACCATGTCATAAGTGAGTCTGTTGCCCATGGCAACAGGCTGTTTGTCTTTTAGCTTTCTCAGCCTGGAAAAAGGAACTGATGTGTAGTTATCTGTAGCTTTTAATATCACTAGACAGAATTGCCCACTGGGGTTTCATTGCCAAGGAAAGATGCTCACTACACGTGTTAAGTTTCTAAAAAGAATGCATCACTCTTGTGGGAGGACGTTTTTCTCCCTCTGACTGACACTCCTCCCTCCTTGGCCACAGCCTGAGTTTGTATGTGCTGGGACTGTTGATAGGCTTTTCCTAGAAATTGGTAGGCAAATAGCCTCCCACATTGTACAAGACAAAATGTGTCACTTGGATGGTGACGCCTCACAAAATCAAGTCCGTGGACACACAGAGCAGCTCTTGTTTGTTCAGGGTGTCTCTAGGTAGCTCTTTAGGGGCTTTAGCTTGGCTTCTTGTTTCTCTGTTCTAGGACTTTGTGTAAATTTATCCCCTATAAGGGACCAAAGCTGGTCATAACTGCCCCAAAGGAGAACCTTTCTGGTGTTGTTACCTGCTCCTGTCATTGTTCTCCTCACAGTCTGCTTGCTTACCTTCCAGACAAACCTGTTACCTTCATGAAAACTCACATGCTAGCCAGCAGATCCTGTAGGCTGAGGGCTTAAGTTCAGTTTTGTGTGACGCAAAACCTCACCATGTCAGTGGTTTAAATTCTTTTCTTACTCATAAACAAAAGCCCACATGAACAGCAGCCTGGTTCAGTGAGAAAGGCAGGCACACAGACATCAGGGATCCAGACAGCATATCACCACCTTGAGCTATTCCTCAAGCCCTAAAATCCAGCTGGGGCACATCTAGCCAGCAGCAAGAAACATGGGGCAAAGAAGGGCCGCACCTCCTTTTTATTAGCAGAAGTATAACTTCTAGAAGGGTCTACTAGTGAAGAAACTGAGGTTCCAGTGGTAAAGGTACTAGATTTTAGTCAGGTTATCAGCAGTGGAAGTAGGATTTATACACAGTCCCTTATCTTCCCAGCCCATCATTGTTGGCATCAAGACAAGCTCTTGTACTCTTGGGACATTGCAGTGCCAGGCGGATGTTGCCTGACTTCTCACCTGTTTTTGGCTTTATTACAGATACAGTCTTTTTCTCCCTCTTCATGAACTCTGGAAACAGTATATCCGGGACCTGTGCAATGGCCTCAAGCCAGACACGTGAGTTGTGTTTCTGCCCACAGGGATAGATCTCAAGTCTTAGGATCACTGTAAATGTTTCCCCAGGAACCAGCCATCTGCATCACTTGGCTCCAGAAGTTTGTAGACCTGTTTGTTTCACTCAGAACTCTTTGTCATGGTATAAATTAGGGCTTCTGTTTACCTCACAGGCAGCCACAGATGATTCAAGCAAAGCTGCTAAAGGCGGATCTCCATGGTGCTATTATTTCAGGTAATTTGCCTAAGAGCACTATCACTCAGTGGCAACATAGCACTTGTGTTGCAATATTAGACATGATGTCCCTTGCCGTGCAGGTTTCTTTTTTTAAAGAAACAGTAGCAGAGTTTATTTGAAAAAGTAAAAGTGAAGAGTGAGGGGAAAACTATCCCTGCAGAGCAAACTTGGGCAGAATAGAAGAGGAAAAAGCAAGATAAAAGTACACCCAGGAGGACACAAGGCAGGCGGTCATGAGGAAAGCCTTCATGATGCCAAGCTCTTCATGGCATTTGTGTCCTTTTATGTTGTCCATATCTTAACAAAACTCAAAAGAGAGGCAGTGCTGAGATCCTGCACCTCAAGCTGAAGTGAGGTCCAAACTATCCTACTGAAAACCTCAAGTTCTCACAAGAAGTCCACATGCAGGTCTTTGGAAACTGCTCTGCACATGTATTCCCAAGATCTGGTAATTAACAAGTCAGGCCCACTTTCCCAAGGCAGGTTTGTCATGTAATCATCTGTCCCATTTTCCCCTGAGAGACATTGTTCCCCTAATTCTGTATTGAGTACTGAGGGACTGGAGATCTCTGTCTTTGTAGTGTCTTCAAGCTGGAAGAGGCCATAGACACTGCCCACTGGGGATTCTGTGCTCTCCAACTACCTTGGGGTGCTGTGGCTTCCCCTGTGCATTTCTTAAGGTCTCTCTGGAGCATCAGTACCAAGGATTGAAGATGGTTCCAGCGCCTTGGCCCCATTCTGCTCTTTGATGGACGCACTCTAACAGTCTTTGTGAGCCTCTGCACACACTGCTGGCACTTGCCCTTGGTGGGACTCTTGAGCACAATCTCTTCTCCACTCCCCTGGTTTTCAGTGTCAGCTATGACCTTCAGCTCTCAAGTTAACATCTGCACTGATCCATCTCCTGACCACAAAAATGACTGCTTGGAAGCCCTGTAGGCATCTCAGATTTTGCATGAGACTTTATATATCCAAAACAGAACTCTTGGTCTCCCCTCAAACCAGCTTCTTACCCAGCCATTTTCATCTTTTTACTTTGTCCAGGCCAGAAATCTGAGTGTTTCTTCCTTCCTAATCCCCAGCTCTAGTCTCTTAGCACATCCCAGTACTCAAATGTGAAATAGTAGCATCTTCCCTGGATTTCTTGAGAAGACACCTGATTTTCCACAACCTGAAGCAGACAACCGGACTGAAGGTTTTGTGACAGAAGTTGAATCATGTCCCTTCCTTGCTTTAAGCTTTCTGACAGTTTTCCATCCTGTTAGAATAGAATTGTGCCTCAGGCCCTGGAGGCCTCTTCAGCTTCCTTGGGCAGCAGACCAGCTACACTGGCCACAGTGTGGCCACACCTTTTTGTATGTCATGCACCAGCCTTCACCCTGCCTCAGACCCTCTGCCTTTGCACCTTTCCTCTGCCCAGAGTTCTCCTGCTTGTTCATACAGTGACTTGTTATTCAGGTTTCTTCTCAGATATCACCTCCTTAGAGTTTGCTGTCATGACAGGTGACATCTCCACCCTCCTTACTGTGCCCTTATTTTCTTCAGAACACTCATCCCTGTTAGAAAATGGGGTTGTCTGTGGTTTGCCACACATTGACCCTCTTCCGTTAGAACACAGTTCCATGAGGGTAGGACCCAGGCCTGTCTCCGTGCAGTACAATGCCCCAGCGCTTCTTAGGGAGTGCTGGCAGGTCATAGGTGCTCAGGGGATGTCTGCTGACTGCAGCAAGGGCAGGGCTGGTGACATGAAGGGCTTGCTGCTTATGACTGTGTCTTATGTCACATCCCTATCTGGTAGGTACCTCTGCAGCCCGATTCCCCTTCTAGCCAGAGCTCAGGAGGCCCGGGATGACTTTGCTGGACAGATGTTCAGTCAGACCAACAGGCGGCACTTGGTTCCTTCAGAGCAGCCAGTCTGTGGGGCCTTGGAGGGGCATAACAACTATGTAACCTCTTATCTCAAGGCCACTGCCTAAAACCCATAGGGCGTCCAGAGCACAACTATGGGAATAGCCCAAATACTTCGAGGCCCCATGGCTTGGTCACTGCCTAGCTGTGCAGGGATTTCTCTCTTCCTCCGCTTGCTTACAAAGTGGGGCCAGTGTCCCCAGCCCCTAAGACTGCCTGTCATGGCTCTCCCAAGGCCACAGAGGCCTCAGCCTTCAGCTGCCCTTCTCTTTTGCAGTCACAAAGTCCAAATGTCCCTCGTACGTGGGCATAACAGGAATCCTTCTACAGGAGACAAAGCATGTTTTCAAAATTATCACCAAAGAAGATCGCCTGAAAGGTAAGCAGCCATGTTGTCTGGGAGGCACCATGGGCTGGCCTCCCCAGCTGCTGCTTTATTTCTTTCCTTGAGACTCCAAGAGTCCAGAGTTAAGATACATTGCAGATACTCCCTGTTTGGTTATGTGCTGTCTGTTTTTTGTTTTTAAGATAAGGTCTTGCTATATATTCCAAGAGAACCTTGAACTCACTACTTAGCTCTAGTTGGACGCAAAGTTTGAGCAGTCCCCGTCCCATCCCTCAGCCTCCCGAGTGCTAGGACTGCAAGAATGTGTCACCATGCCCAACTTTGCAGATACTTATGACTCTATGATCCAAGCCTGCCAAGACCAGTCCTGGCCACTTGGCTCTCCCAGAGGGCCTTTGGGAGCAGAGCTGAAATCCTCAGCCAGAACCCTCAGGGGAAGGGAGGACTGCTTGCCCAGGCCCAGAGAACGGGGTCTCTTTGGGCCCCAGGATTGCCAAAGCTTGCTGCCCCCAAGAGGATCGTAACTAAACAAAGAATAGAGAAGAAACCGAAGTAGTGCCTGCCCCCAGAATTGTGAGAACCACATTCTGGGCTGATGGCTTGAGTTCTGTCACAGCTTGTGTTGCTCGAGCAGACACTGCGTCATCTTGGATTTCCGTGTCCCATCTTGCCCACAGACCCATAGGCTACTAACAAAGTTGGAGGGTTTAGAACACCGTTAATCTCCCGGGGGGCTGGTGCTTGGGATTCAACCTAGGGTCCCATGCGTGGAACATGTTGTACAACTGAACTGCCCCCTAGTCCCCTTCTTTAATTTTGGAGCTTGATCTGTCTTGCTGCCTCCTTCCATTTTTTTTGTATTCTTCTGCTCATATCATAAACCTCAGAAAGTGGTATGAAAGTTCCCCACGGGGCATAAGGCCAAGAGCCAGTCAAAGGTATGTGGAAAGACCTGTTTCTTTGGTAGTTCTAGGAGCCTCTGGTTCTGGGAGTTTGTTTCATAGCTTTTGACCCAGAAAATGAGGTATTGTATTTGGAATGTAAATTAGTTTGCCGTCTGGCAGAATAGCGGCCCATAACCCTGTGCACCTTATAGGTTTCCCTTTTCTTGACAGTTGTCTTTTAATATATGTTTTATGAATAATATTCTACATAGAAGGGCCAGCAAGATAGCTTAGCAAATTAAAGCACCTGCTTAGGCAGACTCTGGGACTGGGGTTCAAGCCCCAGATGCGGCCCAGCCCCCGGGGCACCCTGAGACTGAGACTGGGTGTGGTGGGACACGCCTATAATCGCAGCACTTGGGAGGCTAAAAACAGGAAGGATCACTTCGACTCTGATCTGCGTAGTAAGACTGTGGACCCTATACTAAATACATTAATAATAATAGTATTCTACATAGAAATTAACTGACTGCCTAATTTTTTCCTCATTGTTTTCTCCACCATTTTTTTTCCAGTTATACCCAAGCTAAATTGTGTGTTTGCTGTAGAAATCGATGACTTTATTTCCTACATTTATGGGAGCAAATTCCAGCTTCGGTCAAGTGAAAGATCTGCCAAGAAGTTCAAAGGAAAGGGGACAATTGACCTGTGACTTCTGTGCCAGGTAAGACAGTTGTTTATTGCACTTGAGAATTGGAAATACCCTAAGTACCCACAGTTCAGTGGCAAGATTCTAGTTACAGACACCTCCAGCCAGTGGAAGTCAAACCCAAGCACATGGAATGGCACAGGAATATGTGACCCATATTTTTATAATGCCCCTGTGGAGAGACAAGACTGGTGGAATACACGGCAGGATTTACTGTGGTTGACTTGAAGAGCCGGACTGGGAGGGTATTTCTTCTTCATATTCTTGTGAGTTTTCTGAATATTCTATGGTAAGGCAGTCGTTTGTGCACTAATAAAATGCACTTGTAGACTACAAATACGTGAATTGTTCCTGCAGTTCAGCTGGGTTGGAAAGAGTGTCTGTGACACACTTCCAAGCGTGCCTGCCACCAAGCAGAGTTAAGTGAGGTCCGCTTTACAGTTTCAAAGCAGTTGAACAGAAGTGGATGATGAAATTGCTAAGTGACTTAGGATTCGTTCAGTTGAGGAATTAGACTTGGGGTGGGCCACTGAGGCAAAACGCCACGCCTGCGTGTGCGTAGTGGCACCTGACTGAACCAGGTGCAGTGTTCTCCTGCCTGACTCTCAGCTCCAGAGCTGTGGCCACTGTGTCTCTGGCCACAGTCTGACCTGCTCAGAATACAGGCTTCTCAAATGTGGCACATTTTGATATCTTAGATCTGTTCTGACTTTTTTTTAATTTATGTATTTGGTACAGGGTCTCACTACACAGCTCAGACTCATAGTGATCTTCCTGTCTCAGCCTCCCCAGCTTTTGGATTATAGGTATACACCACCACACCCCATTTCAATGTCTGACTTGCCAGGCCCAGGGCAGGGCCAGCATGGCACGCAGTACCAGGGATTGAACCGGGTTCCTTTTGCTTGCCACACAGGCACTTAGACCACTGGGCTATCTCCCCAGCCTTCTTAAGTTCTTACTACTGAAAGACCTGGCTTTTCAGCCCACTCCAGCAGGTGTGTAAGGCTGCCTGATGGTATCTGTCTGTGCACTGTCAGGGCATAGAGGTGAGACTGGAGTGGGAGACGCCCCCCTTCCAGGGATTTTAGAGAAGCTGCGTAGATCAGACGCACAGACAGAAGGACCAGTCACCCCTTCCCTTTAAGAGCCAGTGTATGCCGACCAACAAGGTGTCGCTCCAAGTGACAAACAGAAAATCATGTCCCATTTCTTGGGCAGGAAAGGCTACGGTGGCAAACCTGGCTTTCTCAGCAGCTCCCCTGGGGCTCCACAATGTCGGGGCCTAGCTCCACCACCACACCTCCCAAAGGCGCAGAGTGCACCTGCGTCCCACTCAGACCAGACCAGCAGCGTGGCCCCTTGTCCCCCACCCCACCCCCTGGCTCACTGGGATGTTGCTGAGGCCACCCAGGTGCTTTCCCACCGTTAACACCATTGTTGCCACCTGTGTGTGGAGCCCACATGACCAGGAGGCAGCTAAAGTCCCAGCACCAGCCTGACCACTGGAAGCTGGCCTGACCCGCATCCTGTGGTGTGGCCATTTTGTGATCCCGTGCCCAGGGCCTCACTGCCGGAGCAAGACCCAGAATTTGGACCCTGTAGTCTGACTCCTGTGCTGGGCTTTGCACTCCAGAGTGGCTGCAGGGATGAGAGAGAATGCTTGAGTATATAACATACTTCCATTGTCACCTGGTCTATGAAAATCTGTGTCTTCAATGTAAAGTATCTTCAGCTCTGAGCAGCTGAGGCGCCACGTTTGTGGCAGTGTAGGCGCCGTCGCTTCCTGAGCAGCCCGCTCGTACCCACCCTCCGCAGCATAAAAGGCATCACGTGTTGTGTAAATACACAGTGGCTTTCCAGAAAAGTTGTTGGTAGCGCTTGCCATGCGAAATCTGTTTTTTATTTGGCGCAGGCTCAAGTTTCTGTGTGAGTGGCTGTGTGATTTGTGGGTTTCTCTCCCCTTCCCAGAGGAGGCCTGGTGAGAACACTCAACTACTGCAAGCTGCTGCCGCGCAGGCCCATTTGTCTCCACACCAGCCTCCCAGCAGAGGAGGGAAGGGTGAGGGGCTCCAGGCCTCAGGTTGCTGTGCTGATTGCTGCCCAAGCAGGCTGGGGGCTGGGCTCATCGTGGACTGTAAGGTGGTCCGAGTTGGTCCAGTCTGTCTTCTCTCAGCACTGTTCTGTTGTTCCTGAAGCCTTGTGTATACAGACCCGTGTGTGGCAGAGCTATGCACCAGAGAAACCTTTGCCCTGAAGTGCCACAGAGAGGAGTACTTAGCACCTCAGGATAAGACACTCACTGCAGGGCCGGGAGTCATCAGTCCCGGGGCCGCTGTTCTCCAGCAGGCCTGAGGGCGCCTTTCCAGTTGCCAGGGCTGACTGGAGCTTGTAGCTGCAGCACAGAGCTCCCAGGGTATAAGACAGGGCGCCTGGAGGGGAAAGTGAGGACAGTGCGCCTGAGCCGTAGCCCTTCTTATAAAGACCCTGATGCTGTCAGGTTAGGACCAGACCGTGTGACCCCCCCTTGGACCTTGATTATCTCCTTAAATCTCTGCCTCCAAATATAGTTCAGTCCCATTGGAGGTTAGGATCAACATATGAATAGGCAGAATAGAGGGGTTATGTATACAAATCTATCTATAATGGCCGTGAAGTTTCTCTACCAAGGATGCTGGTTGTACTTCCCCAGGGAGATTACAATACTCCCTGGCCCCAGTCCTGAGACCCTCCTTTGGTCTTCAGAGCCCAACAGGTGGAGTGCATGGGCCACTGGGCAGTTCAGCCAGCCCAGTGCTTAGCTCCCATTTCCACTGGACTCCGTGACTTGCTAGGTTCCTTTTTGTTTTTGCGAACAGCTGGGCTCTGCGTCCCTCTCCCTCTGTTATGGTTGTCTAGTTGACCCCCAAAGCCTCATGTAGTCATGGGGCAGGGACTTCTAGAGTTTGAGATTAATTCATAATCCACTGGGATTATGGGTGATCCAAGGCTGGGATTATGAGTCTTAAGTACTGCTGGGATTATGAGTTTGAGTACTTCCCCCAGCCTGGAGCAGATTATGAATGTAATTATTTATAATATATAATATATATATATAATATATATATATATATATATATATATATGTAATTTTTTAAAAAATCTTTTTGAGACAGGGTCTCGCTATGCAGTTCAGGCTGGCCTTGAGCTCACTTTTGTAGCCCAGGCTGGTCTTGAACTCGCACCAATCCTCCTGCCTCACCCTCCCAAGTGCTGGGATTACAGGCGTGCGCCACCACACCTGGCTGCCTAAATGTAATATAAGAGAGACAGAGAGGCAGACTCTCTGTTGCAATTGTTGCACTGCTGTGAACTGCTGCTCTCTGCCCTGTGCCATTCTGCCTTGGAGCTGGCCCAGTATGGACTGAAACCTCTAGTAACTGTGAGCTAAATAAACCTTTCCTTCCTTCATTTTGGATGTCAGGTATTTTGTCCCAGCAACAAGAGAAGAGTACTGAGACACCCTCGCATCATGGCCACTAGGCAGTATGGTTGGTGGAGGACATGTATGTACAAGTGGGCAGGGCTCCTTGCGGGGAGTGGCATAGGGCCGAGGCAGCTGGCCTGTGAAGAGCATGGTCACCCAGGTTCAGGCAGGAGCCTTCAGAGTCCTCACGGAGGACCCAGGAAATCAGGAAGGCTTGGGAGGGTCTGCTCACATGGTTAGGGCTAGGCAGCAGGAGCGCCGGCAAGGGGATGTGCTGCCAGTCTCGCCCCGTGGGAGATACCTGAAGTTCTAACCAACTCATTGAAGAGGGAAGTCAGGAAATGCTACAAAAAGTTCAAACTCATGAGCCAAGATGATCTGGAAATAGGATCAACTCACCGTGCCCTGATATCTTAGGACCCCAACGTCACCACCTACCAAGTGGGCCCACACATCAGCATCCCAAGTACATGTCCACAATAACCCCATCCCAGCCTGCACCTCAGACCTACTGAATCACACTCCAGGGAGGAACCCAGACTGCTGTGCGTTCATCTAAGATAATATCTAACACCCCTTCCACCTCTGACGTCTGGATTATGATTTAAGATTTGAAACTCCTGAGCCAGTACTTTCTGGATGCTGGAAAAGGTCATCAAATGCCTGATCTCTCGAGTTCTAGGGAGTGAACGTGAACATTCTTCCAAAGCCATAAATTCTGGTAAAAAAGCTTGCTTTCTGGACAATGGCCTTAGCATTAATTTAGTTTGCATTTCTTAACCATAATGCCTCATTAAGACATCTGTTAAATGTCTATAATATTAATTTAATTGAGAGGGTTCTAATAGAACCGTATTGGAGTTGTCCATTTAATTAACCTCATGGGCCTTTAATGGATGTCTTAAATAGACATCATTAACGAGAGTGCTAGACAAATTGAAAATTAGAGTCAATAACATTCTTGGTAATTTTTCTTGAGCTGTGAAGGGCGATCACCACTAAGCAGACAGGCGCAGGGATGGACTGCACACAGAAAAGTGTCCAAGCTGCTGTCCCTGGCAGAAAGGCCTCCCCTGGGGTTCAGCATCCCACGCCCTGGCAGCTCCACCCAAAGAAGACAGTGCTCCCTGGCTGTGGGAGGCAGCTCTCGGGAGCCAAGACATGCCCCTCCGCATGCCCTTTCCAGCAAAGCTTCCCTCTCCCGGTCTGTTACGTTAAGCTGGATGAGACGCGGATGGCGAGAGAGGAGATAGAGGAGGACAGAGAAGCTCACTGCACACTTAGGGCATCATGGATCAAGGCGTGACACCGTGGGTCAGGTGAGACAGAACAGATGAGGACAGGGTAGGATTGGCAGTGAGGGTGAGGCGGGAAGGCGCGGAGCATTATTCCATTGCTTCTGCCTCCATCCTGCACTGAACAGTTCTCGATGCGTTTTTCCAAAGCTGGTAGTTTCCGTGTTTAACTCATTTGACCTCTTTGACCCAGCTGACCATTCCTCTCTCCTGAAGTACCTCTGTATCCCCATGCTCCGAACTCTCCACTCTTCCCTGGCCATGCCTAGTGCCCTGTTAGGCACTAGGATCCTCCTCTTCCAAACTCTACATGTGGGGGTGCCCCTGAGCTCCATCTTTGGACTTCTGTTCCACAGTAGCAGATTCTACAGCTCCAGGTACACTTAGGATCTCAAAATCCTGCTGTGGACCAGAGCCAAATGTGTATCTGCTTATTGTCTTCCTCCACCCAAGTAGAATATAAAATACATTGAGACAATGATTTTGCATTGATGGCTGCTGTATCCTCAGTTGTTTATAAGCATATCTGACCTGTGATAGATGCTTAAAGCATATGTATCAAGAGAATACATAAACCTCCCCCCTTGACACCTCTGCCTGGGTATCTAACAGCTGTCCTGGCCTGACAGGCTGCACACAGAGCTCCTAACTGCAAGTCTACCACACACACACACACACACACAGGCCATGGCTCTGTAAACTTGGGGATCCCAGGAGTCACCATCGTTACCTTCTTTCAGTGGTACCCCCATCTGATCTCACATAAAGCCCAGCTCCTGGATTCCACCCCTCATCCACCACTGGGCCATCACCCCAGTCCCAGCCAGATTTCTTCACCTGTCTCCCTGCTCCCAGCTCAGCCACACCACATCTGAGGGGACCTTGACGGAGCCTGATTCAGGTGTGCCACCCCCTGCTTGCTTCCTGCTCACCTGGGTTGCATCCTGCCACAGACCGTCACAGCCGCCTGCTCCTGCAGCCTGTCTCTGCCCGCCCCTAGTGTCCTGCCCAGGCCTTCTCAGAGTCCCTGCTCCACTGAGTGGCTGCACTCTCCTTCTCTCTGAGAGTTTCCTCTCCTGGACCTTCTGTGTCCAGGCAGCCTCCTCCGACATAGCCCCTGAGCTGGAAGTCTCCCTCCCAGGTGGCCTCTTTTCCCCCTCTATCATGTTGCCCGTCTTACATCCTCTGCATCCTTCTCACATTGGTCATAACCTCATCTGCTCGCATACTGTCGTTTTCTTTCACTAGAGTGCAAGCTCCGGGCACACAGAGATGTTGCCTGTCTTGTTGCTGTGGTAACTGTTGTTACCCCTGTGTGATACAGAACAGGACTTTATATATAGTAAGCATTTAGTAAACTCTTGTTGTGTACTCTCCCCTCAAAAAATAAGCCAAAGATATATTTGGGTACATATGCAGAACAGATTGGATATTATATTGTCTATTTCTGCTGGTCTTTTCAAAGGAGTAGTTAATGCTTAAATTTTTTTACTCTGATTTTTTTTCCTCTTGAATTTCTTATAACTTCTTCTTTTAATGAATCTCACATTTATATCTGGTGATGTGAACAACTAATTTGAAGATAGCATCATGCAATACAGCAACCATTGTTGAATTCCTATTACTTTGTTTAATGAAATCTTGTACTGTTTCTAACGTTTTTTTTTTTTTTTTCTTTATACCTCTATTTTGTATTCTTTAAAAAAAAAAAAAGAGGAAAACAAGAGCCAAAGGCGTGGTGCTGGGATAAGAAGGGCTGGTTCACACAGCCGCTGTGACGACAGCCAGTGTGCCCGCCCGTCTGGCCCAGACAGTCCCTGTGCTTTGTCCACGCAGAGCAGCACCCTGTCCTGAGGTCAGCGTGCTACCCCACCCTTCCACACTGACCGGCGCCCCAGCCAGGAGGTTCCAAGGGGCCCTGCGTAGCTGGACCCTGGCCCTCCTGCCCCTCAGAACTGGGTGTCCACACTCAGTAAACAGAGGTGTGTCACGGGGCCAGTGCTTTGCTACTGTTTTCAGTTTCACCTATTAAACCCCTGGATGCAGGTGGGCACTGCTGGGATCAAGGGTCAGGAAACCCGAGTCAAGGCTCGACTTGCTGTTGTCCCTTGTCATGGTTTATGTCTAATTGTCCCCCCAGAGCCTCATGCAATCATGAGACAGGGACTGCTAGAGTCTGAGACTTGAGTCGTGATCCACTGGGATTATGTGTTTTAGTACTGATGGGATTATGGGTCTGAGTACTGCTGGGATTATGGATGTGACCTAAGGTGGATAGGCTGAGGCAGAGAGCCTGAATGTAATACAATGAGAGACAAAGAGATAGACTCACGCTGTTAGGCTGTTGCTCTGCTGCCCTGGTTAGTTGGTTGCCTGTGTCACCATTGTTTTGCTGTTCCGCCACCATGAACTGCTGCTTTCTGCCATGTGCCTCTCTGCCTTGGATCCAGCCAAGTGTGGACTAAAACCTCCAGTAACTGTGAGCAAAATAAACCTTTCCTTCCCTCATTTTGAGTGTCAGGTATTTGTCCCAGCAACAAGTAAAAAGCAACTTAGACATCCCTCACTTCCAGCACCAGAGGACATGAAGGGAAGGGTGTGCTGTTTATTGTAGACGCATCTCATCTGCACAAATTGAACTGCACCCCCTGCCCAAAGAGAGTGGGAGAGGAAGGAAGTTGCAAGTAGCTCTGCTGGCTGCCCCGCCCTGCCTTCCGAGGAAGTTTACCTTGCAGTGTTGTGAGCTAGGAAGCATCAGTAGGTGGCCTGGTCTCCAGAAAGTGTGTCATTCTAATGCCCTTCATAATCAGGCAGACTCTGAGCTGTGGTGTACTGCAGGGGTTGCTCACACCAGCTCCTGTGCACCCCAGTCTCTCCCCAGTCAGGTCACACTGGAGCCTGAAAGCACGGAGAAGGGAGCTAAGCGTGCACCACACCAATTGATAGTGTTGGCTAATCACAGGTGGCCTGACGTTTGCCACCACCCGACTGCCCAAACACACACCAGAGGCTTTGTCCAGAGCCATAAGCCCCAGGCCTATGAGCGGCGCCCCCTGGAGACACAGAGTCTGTCTCTGCAGTGCCCTTCCTGCTTCCAGCCAGAGCCTGGAGCGTCGCCTGTGGCACCTGGCCCTAAGGAAGATGCGACTGTCCTGAGGGCTATAACCCCAGAGCTCTTGCTGGCTGGAAACATGGAGAACTGTAAACTCAAGATATGTGTTGTTTCTCTGTGTATGTGTGTTACACTTCAATTAAAAATGCTATTTGTGAGAGAACTGTTAAGTCTGTTAAGTGGACGCTTAATAGGTCTCTACACTGATTTAAGCATCTCCCTAGCAATCTTGCTTCCTAATGGTAATGCTCAGACTACCCTAAAAGGCCCTTGAGTAAGAATTACAGACCTAAGGCAGGGAAACTCAGTCCTACAAAATGCACTGTGAAACTCACAATTTTATTATCTGCACCCTCCTCTGAAAGTATTGGTTGGCCCTTTCCCTGCTCTGGACCTTTGGGGACCAAAAATTCAGCAGTACTTCAGTCATTATGATGTGGCTGCCGTAGATCTGCCAGCCCCCACCCATGTGAGGCCTCCAGTTTACTAAGTGTGACAGTGGATGGTGGGGCTAGGGCTTATAGGATGTGGAATGGGATAGGGAGGGGGCTGCCTCTATGTCAGGCCTTGGCAGGCCAGGAAATGAGCAAGGATCTCCTGGGACCTGACCTCAGGACAAAGCTAGAGAGAGCTGCATCGGCAAGCAGAGTAGCCTGCTGCAAAGGAACTGGGAAGGGAGAGTCCCTGAGATTCAGCTGGGGCTTCAGGCCCCAAGCAGGGCAGCAGGAATCCAGGGCAGGGTGTGCAGGGGTGGAGGAGTGAACCAACAGGGCCCAAGAAACGGCTGGAAAATATGTACCCCTTGGGAGGGACATGGTGGCCTGGATTAGCATTGGTATTAGGATTATACTCACAAACATGGCCTCGGGGACACAGCTCCTTGTCCCCTTGAGTCTCCATCTGGTCCCAACCAAGTGGCCTTAAGGACAGCAGCCCACTGGGGGAAAGGGGCTGGCACTAGCTATTTGAGCTGGAAAATGAGGGGCTAGGCCATGCTCCAGGGCAAGGCTGCAGCCACGATCTTAGGAGAGGCATGGACATGGGTGTTGGGGGGAATCAAAGGGAGCCTCTGCCAGCTAGAAATGAAGGAGGTGGCAAAGCTGGCCAGGGCGCTGGATGGCTGGGACTTTGCCTGGTTTGACTTTGTGACATTAGGCAAGCCTCTAGAATAAGCATCATAAATGAAGCACAAGGAACAAAAAAAAAATTCCCATGTGTGGTATTACCTGAAAGCTTGCAGTATCACCTTCTAAACATTGAGAACCTGGTATTGTTCAAAACTGCTCCCTCCATGCCTAAACTCCTGGTGGAACGTCAGAATAACCCAAAGCAGTCAGCACAAGGGGCCCATTTGGTGGCTTGGAGCACAGATTAATGCACCCAGGATCAGGCAGCCAATGGGTAGACAGCGTGGCAGTGCTCCTGCCTCCTACTTAAGCCATTCTTCTGGAGCATGAGGAAGCTTCCTTTCTGCCTGAATTTAAAGCCCTATTACCAGGAAAGCAAGACTATTTTTTGCAAGGCACAAACCCCTGCCAGCTTCTGGCTCCTGGGCGGCGTTTGCTGCAAAATTTAAAGACTGCAATAACTATTGAACACCCTATTATCCGGCTGCCTAATTAATGTAAATGATAGTTACGGTCCTCTCACCGTAGGCTTATGTTTCTCAGAGGAGGCCCTGCCAAGCCACCTGGGCCCCATTCCAGGGGCTTTATGGTAGCAGCCCTGTTCAGGCTTTGTGGAGTAAAAGGTAAGTCATGGCCCTAAATAATGAAGATGGAAGGGCCTTTGGACTCCCAGAAGTAGGCAGCGCAGGCTGAGCCGAGTCAGACCGCAGAGGCGCCACCACGCAGGCTCTTTCCTTCTGCTCTCCTAAATCCAACAGGTGACATCCCTTGGCCTGCATGGAGGGGAGACAGAGGAGCTGCTTCTCCCTGTGCCTGGCACACCCAGGACAGGGCCGACAAGGACACGCCTTGCCGCCTGCAGTCCCACCTCATGCCAGCTCCCTCTTGTCCTTTGGCTCCAAATAAGAGGATCTGATTGACCAGGTCTGCCAGCAACGTCCCTGGTTTTTATCACTGTCCTAGGCAAGCCAGGGAAGCTGTTTACCCTGTCCCAGTCCCATTAGCTCAGGCTTGGGTCCTAGCTGACGGGCCCAGCAGTCTGCCACATTCCATCTCTATCTTCATTCAAACTGTTCGCAGAAATACAACTGACTGGATACCTCATATACAATAGAAATTTCTCACATTCTTGGGCACTGGGAAGTCCAAGACTCAAATGCTGCCAAGTGTAGCACACATCTGTCATCATCCCAGCACTCCAGAAGGCCAAGGCAAGAGACTTACAAATTTGAGCCCTGGTTGGTCAACTTCATGGAACAACTTACTTGTCCCAAAATAAAAATAATGGTGATGTGGGCCAGCCAGATAATGGTGACGTAGCTCAACAGACTAAAGCGCCTACTTAGGCAGAGCGCAGCAGCTGGGGGTTCCCGGCATGCCATGCCAGCCCCATCCCTGGGGCACGCTGAGACTGCGTTTGAGACTGGACATGGTGGTGCATGCCTGTAATCCCAGTGCTTGGGAGGCTGAAAACAGGAGGATCACTATGAGTCTGATGTGTGTAGTGAGTCCCTATAGATCCTATACTACATGCATTTTTAAAAATTATTAAAAAAAACAAAAATAATGGTGATGCAGCTCAGCATTAAGGCCCTTGGTTCAGTCTCCAGTACTCCATTACACACACACACACACACACACACACACACCTCAAAGTGTTTGCAGACCTGGTGTCAGGGGAGGGCTCCTGCTCCACAGACAGCTGTCTTTTCACTGTGGCCTCCTATGGCAGAGGGGTGGGCGCCTCTCTGGGGTCTCTGGGGTCACCAATCCCATTCATGAGAGTTCTATTCTTACAGCCTAATTGCCTCCCCAAAAAACTCCATCTTTTTATGCCTTTTCACCATACTGAAAATTGAACCCAGGGCCTTAGCACTGAGCTGTAGCCCCAGAAGCCCCTCCTCTTTCTTTGAGACAGGCCCTTGCTAAGTCACTGAGTTGTCCAGGCTTGCCTCCAGCTCTCAATCCGTCTGTCTCAGCTTCCCAGTGTGCTGGACTACAGCTACCCCACCTGGCAGCTCCCTCACCTCTTAGTACCATGTGTTCCGTGGATAGCAGCCTGCCTTCTGTCAATCCACCAGAAAGCAGGTAAGTCCCACCTTCTAGGGAAAACCTTCCAGCCACTCGAACTCGGTCAGTTCCCTGTCCCAGTGCTGGGGAACAAAGCGGACTTTCCATAGCCGCTGCATGCCTGTGCTGGAGGAAAAGGCAGAGCTTCCAAGCACTGCCTAACCCTGTCCCTTCTGTGCATGGGTGACATCTGCAGGAAGGTCAAGGCCTGCCTTGCTTGGGATGAACCTATACTCAACAGAGTGCTGTTTAATGCTGACTGCGTGATAGCATCACCTGTGGCTTCTCAGAGCCAGGCCAAAGCCCCGACTTCACCACCAGCCTAAACTGGAAACCCTGGGAGTGTGGTCCTGTTATCTCTGTGCTTTAATCAGCATGGCCTTGGATAGCTCACTTGCCTTTGGGAGTCTGGGATGTAAGAAGTACAGAAGGCCTAGCCCCAAGTAAGTGCTCTGCTTGGGATCCAGTGCGAGACCCTGGGGCTCTGGAAACAAGTGTGTCTCTCCAAGGTTGACCACAGCCACGCACAGGGTCACAGGCTGGGCCATGCACCCTTTCCACCCAGTGCCTAACTACTAAGAATTTGGATTTGTCATGACTTTAAAATGCCATTCCAAATATTTGTCCACCTTCTTGACCTTGAACTCTGAGAAATTCACCTGCATCCCAGAACTCAACACAAAGGCTGGTTCCACACAGGTACTCAGAGAATGAATAGGTGAATCGGCAAATAATTCTCATGCCTGTCTGGTCAGGCCCCTGTGGGTCACTCTGAGGCCATCTCTGGAGGAACTGTATTTAGTAGAGGATTCCCTTGACCATCACCCACTGGACTACATACACGCATGCCCCACAGTTCATAGCAACAGCACTTTGGGCTGATATTTCCAAACTATACGTAACAACTTTACTGGGTCTGATAGCAGGGTCTAACAAGCACTTTTTTAAAAAAAAAAATCTAGGTCCACCTGGACTATATAGCAAATTCAAGGCTAGCCTTAAGTACATGGTGACACCCTGTCACAAAAACCAAAAAACCAAAATTAAATAAAATATATATATATATATATATATATATATATATATATATATATATAATGTGCCAGCAAGATAGCTCAGTGGACTAAGTGCCTGCTTAGACCAGAGTTCAATCCTTGGCACCACGTGCCATGCTGTCACTGAGACTGGGTGTGGTGGTGTATGCTGATAATCCCAGCACTGGGGAGGCTGAGACAGGAGAATCCCTGAGTCCAATCTGCATAGTGAGACCCTATACCAAATAAATTAAAAAATATATTTTTTCTAAAAGAAATAGAAGAGGTTGAAAAATAAAATATCAAAGTGAATCACACTTATGTCAGGTCACTTATTTTCTCTAATTTTGTCTCAGTTACATATAAAGACAGAGGTCTCTGGACACCAAGGGCCGTGAGATTAGGTCATTTTCTAGGAAGTTCTGTAGTAACCCCAAGAAGGATGGGTGTTGGGTGACAAAACAAATAAAATAATAATAATCAGGAGTAGTAAATGTGCACTGCCAAGCTCTTGAAGGAAAGAAAAGGTCCCTGCAAAGATATCAGCCACCCCGCCTGAGCTGGAGGTATGTTTCCCAGCATCCCCTGACCTGTACAGGTCCCAGGCAGGACTTCCGGGACTGCAGGGGGCACTGTGGAAGGCTAAGGTAGGGCAGCAGGCTTCTGGGAGGGTACACACAGAGCAGTAAGAGCCATGAGCTCACTCTGAGTTGGATCTGCCAGCTCAGAGGTTGTCACAGGTGCCAACCAGGCCCACAGCCTCTCCAGCTCCTACCCAGTCCCCCTGGGTAGTGGAGCCTCTACAGAAGGACATACACCTGGATGACGTGGAGACTTAAAAGACCAAAACCTGGTCTTGAGGCTTAGTCTGTCCTTGCGTGCTCTATGTCACATCTATCTTTCCTCCTCCTGCCCTCTCTGCGGGCTCCAGGTTCCTGCACCAGATGGAGAAGCAACTGCTTCCCATCCAGTGGTAGCAGTTATGGCGTGCGTGCCCCAGCAGGCCGCTGGTATCATTGAAAGCTCTACAAGGTTCACCATCACTGCTATGGACTACTGAGCTGGAAGAAGGGGTGAAGTCAAATCCCTGTGACAAACCCTTTATCTATTCTCCTCTTCTCTGTCAGATCCCTCCATTAATAATGCATGAGCTGATCACTCTCAAATCACACAGGAGCCCAGGAGCAACATGGGAGACAGTGCCTCTGTGGTACCCAAGCAGCTGCCCACTCTCCTGTCTGCAAGGGCTCCCAGCCACATCCCTAGGCACTCTCGGGGGACCCACTTCAGTCATGCACCAAAGTCCATTTTGGAAAATCCCTGCCTAGTGGAAAAATTGGTCTACCATGCTATGGTTGTTTTGTTGTTGTTGTTGTTATTTGCTCGTTTTGGCACCAGAAATTGAACTCAAGACCTTACACTTGCCAGGCAGGTGCTATGCCACTGAGCTGTACCAATCAACTCTCAAAACCTGGTCTAGATTTGCCCTAAGGGTGTGACAGAGCCTGGGCCAAAGACCCCTTCTCTAAAGTCAACTGCAGTTCATGCTCTGCCTTATCCCAACAGGGGCATCTTTACCGAGCATAGCTCACTCTTTAGAGCTGCACTCGCAAGCTCTGGAGCACTTGGTGATGAGTGACAGTTGTGGCAAGCCCAACTCTTTGTCAGATGTTGGTTCAGAAGCAGCGTGCAGCTCTATCCTGGCTAGTGAGGATGGTTGTAACAAGAATTAATGCTGTTTGCTCAGTACTTCCAGTCCTCTCTATAGGGCAAAATTTTATTTCCAGGTTTTTCGTAGTTAAAGGGCCAGAAACAATGCTGACCTGTGAGTCATGAGCAGGAGCCAGAGCATTTGCTGCTGGTGTGAGACCCTCCAGAGCGCTCCCTCTCTCTCTCTCTCTCTCTCCTCTCCTCTCTCTCTCTCTCTTTCAGATGGCACTGTTCCTTCAGCCTGGGCCCCTGAGGTCCTCCGATGACACAGCCCTTTTACTGACCTGCCATGACCTAAGCAAAAAGTGATCTTTGCTGGTTTAAGTCATTAATACTTTGAGAAATTTTGTTACTGCTTCATAACCTAGCTTCTCCGGACTTTTAACCAAGTTCTACTAGGGACCAAGAAGAGTGTTGTTTGTCTTTGTTCCTAAGAAGCGAGCATAAGACAAGAACCAGAAGTCGCCTGTCTTCTTCCAGATGGTGCTGTCCAGATGAGAAGCCAGAAACTAGGCCCCTACCTGGAGACTGAAGCCACTCTGAGTGAAGTTACCACCCAAAGATGACCACAAGGCAGAAGAGCGGTGAGAGGCAGGAATCTTGAGGTCATGACCAGACCACAAAGTCACCAGCCCTGAAACTCTTTGCTGTTCAGCTTCCTATTATGAGAGATAAAGCTCTGTCTTGTTTAAGCCCATTTGATTCAGAGTTCCTGATACTTGTAGCTCAACACTACTAACTGATAAAGGATGTGGACATGTTTCTTCTTCAAGTAAACTTTGAAGGTTGGAGTTTGCCCCCACGCTTACCGGCAAGAAACTACCCCAGAAAGGTGCAAAGTCTCCACCAAAACCACACATCCCCTCCTGATCAGAAAGCTAAGCAGGGTTAAGTTATGTGTTAGCCATTTGAAAGTGCAGGAAAGAAACTTAAAATTTGCCTATGCTTTTAAAAATATGCATGGGGGATATGTGGGTTTATATAACAGAAAAGAGGACAACAACTATAACTTCACACATGGCTGGATTCGGGGGCATTTGCTCAGTTGGGCTTCTTGCCAACTGCTTCTGGAAGGCATTTGGTTTCTGCTTCACCAGCTGAGTGCTCCAGGGTACAAGGTATCTCTTTTCCAACAGCACCACGGAAGGACCTGATGCAGGTCTTCACCAGCTACCACAGAGGACATACAGGCCCCTGAACTAAGACCACAACTGGGGAAAAGGTGCTCGAACCAACCAGATTCCAACCACATGTCCACTTGTAAGGCCAGGACAGAGACCAATCCTCTCTCAATCTGAGGAATGAAGAGAAGGATGTTTGCTCAAAGAAAACAGACACACCTGCCAGCAGGGTGAAAGAATTCCAGGCAGGCAACAACAATAGACGAAGATGTCTGTACAGCTCCAATATCCTTGGGTTTAGGGAGAAGGCTAGAGCTGAGGGTGGCAGTATGACTGCTAAGGCAAGTCTTGGCCAGTCGAGTAGCTAGGAATAGAGAGGTGAGACCAGGGGAGAAACAACTGCCTTCATTGCCTTGGCCAAAGAAAAGACTCGGACACAAGAATTTTAATGGAAGTTATTTGTTTTGGAGGTTAACTTAAGCATAGCAATGGAGAGTGGGAGTTAGGGAAAAGAAAGGCAGCTAGAATAGGAGTTTTATCAAACAATTTACCCCATGGGGGTACTCAGGATACTGCACAACACGCAGCTCAGTGGCCTCACTGGAAGAACAAATATGTGGCAGAGGTGTCTGCCAGGGTCTAGTGCTAAGGCTGGCCTAGGAGGTGCCACTTTGCTGGCCCTTCCTGATGGCTGCGCCAGTGGACACAGGAGTGTCCTGGTGCAATGCAGGATGTCCTTAGGGAAAGAGACTGGCTGTTGGGCTCCAGCTTTCAGGGTATGGGTCAGGCACTGACAGTGCCTTCTACAGAGTTCACACTGATCAAGCCACTGCTGGGCACCTGTGTCAGTCCATGGCTACTAGAAGTACAGATTTAATGCAAGCTGTACAAGTAGGGAAGAATTTACCAGGTTGGCTTACAATGGCTGCCCACAGAGTCAGGGGTGGAGGAGTGCAGAGGGTCCATCAGCAAGCTGAGATCCAAAAGATCCAGTCAAGGCATGGAGTTCAGTGTGAGTCCATATCAGGAGGTGGAGGGTCTGCTATGGAGAGCTGGAGGTCTTTCCTGGAGGCTGAAGAGCCCGCGCTGGAAACTTGCAGCTCAAAACTACTAACTGACAAAGGATGGGGATGATGATGCTGGCTTCATGAAGCCAAAACCTCCTCCAAAGAAACGGGAGCAAGGGAGCTGTCCTTATTCACTTCCCCTCTATACCATCCAATCTACAAGCTGCCCTCGGTGGGGCTTCGCTGTCCCAGTTGAGTTGGCTTCACTGTCCCATTTCTTACTCAACTTGATACACACAGTTAACTATCATAGTACTCGATGTGCAGCACCTTCATATACAGTAATTACTAGCGTTCAGGTTCCCCTGTGAGTCTCAGGACCCGGCCTTTAGATGGCCAGAAGGAATAGCAGGGATCAAGCCCAAGATCTCTGACTTGCAGCTGTTCCCACCCACCCAGCACACACATACACACAAACCTCCACAAACTCAGCAGGGCAATTCTAGGCCACTGCCAGTTCCTGCCAACTTTTCAGAGAGGAAACCCTGAGCTGCCACAGGGGAGTCACTCCAGCTGCCAACCTTCGCTGATGGTCATTCTGTGCCCCCCCCATTGGGGGTCCCCCCCCTGAGTGCCCAGTGTGGCCAGTGATCCAACCCTTCCCCTTTTGGCAGGGTCTCTTTCCTGGAGTGTTTTTCGGTAGATGCTAATGAATGACCCTTCAATTTTCTGGGAAAAGCTGCCTCTTTTTTGAAGTAGCAAAATATCTCTGATCTTTTTTTTCTTTTAATTTTATTTATTTATTTATTTGTTTGCTTGTTGTGTTTGTTTGTTTCTTTATTTATTCATTTTGTGGCTGGCTCAGCCTGCCCTGGTGGTGGCGCTGGCGCAGCATGTGGTGCCGGGGATCGAACTGCAGTCCCCGCAGTTGCCTGAGCCCTCCTAAGCAGGCGCTTTAGACCACTGAACCATCT